>JACGDI010005859.1:141428-169121 GCA_014898725.1 Jacaranda copaia
TAATTTGAAATAAATAATTAGAAAGAAAAAAGATATAAATAAAAGTTATTTAAAGTTTATCGATAAATTTATATAAAAATGATACTATTAAAGAATTATATATATATATATTATATATATGATAAGAACATCATATATACTAATATATATCTTATCAACAAAAATATATATGTATATAAATATATTATAATAAATATATGTAATATTTAATTTGAAATGAATAATTAGAAAGAAAAAATATATATAAGTTATTTAAATTTTATAGATAAATTTATATATACATATATCAAATTCAAATTTTATTTACTTTGGAATGAATTAGTAGAAAGAAAGATGAATATAATTGATAAGATAAAAATAAAAGTGATTTTAATTTTATAAATAAATTTATATATGTATAAAATGAGAATATATAAAATAATGAGAAATGAGAAATAATGATAAATTTATATATGTATAAAATGAGAAATATATGAAATAATGGAGGAAGAGAGAAATGAGAATAAAAAGAAAAGAATGAAGAAAAGGAAAAAAAATTATAATAAAAGGTTATTTAAATTGAATTGAAATATATTAAATGGTTAAGGGTAAATTAGTTTGTTATGTTAAAATTATGTTAAATAGGTAATAAATGAGAAAGAGGAGGCGATGTGTATAGTTTTTAAAACATAGAAAGGTATTTTATACATTTATTTTTTGCAAAGAGATAAAATATTTATTTCATAAAACACATGGGGTAAATTACAATTAGCCCCACATTTGTTATGTAATAAATAGAGCATTATATGAATGCCTTTAACGAAGTTTCGAATGTGCATTCTACTATGGTGGGTTAAATAGGCTGAATTTGACTTGATCCTTATCAGTTTTAGCGAGAAATGTTGGATCCCCATACCTCGTATGAGGTCAACCAATACAAGGAGGGACCCACTATACATGCAACATAAGTACATGTATATATATGCGGATATAATCATTGTTTATACATTAATTTTATTTTCTTGTTAATTTTATTATTAATTTGATCATTGGAGGGTCTAACCAATATTTGGTCGTCTTAGTTCTAAATTTGAAAGGTTATGGCAAATTATGTCTTGACTTTATTAATAACCATTTTCGGAACCCTTAAGATTGTGTTTATTTTGAGATGAAATGTACTAGTGACAATTAAAATGTAAGATTACATGTGTAGTAGGATGACCTACACCTAATATGTATGGTGGGTCATCTCTCATTTAATGTACATTTAACTGCACTTTTACTTATAAACTTTCATGTATTAAAGTAAACATTGAATCAAGTTGGACCATTCATTTTATCCAATTTAATCCAGCTACATAATATCACTGAATATTTTATCCCACATCGTAATTCTAACCCAAATTGACTATTTTTAAGTATGATGATAATAATTTAGTCAACAGTACCTCAATGGGAGACAAGTTACTAGCAGCATACTCGTAAGTTTGGAGGTTGTAAGATCTTGACAGCAAATCCCTGCACATTCTTGCATCATACAAGCAGGACTTGATACTGTCCCATTTGTCATCATGGCGGACCATCATCTTGAGCCAACGAGGTGACCCCGGAATCTGTCTGGTTTCCATGCTGAAACTTCCTGTAAGAGTGAGTCCCACAATGAACATCAGCACCAATAGAAATTTCACTATGATCAGACCCAGGGCCACAAATCGGCCCTTTGACCTTGAGAATACAACCGCATTGCTGATAAAGAACACACAGATGAGGCCAATGGCTATCCCAATTTGCAATCTTGGCAGGCTTTTCAGCAGCCGTTCGCAGTCGTATTGCTGCACGTAGAGCAGCCATACTGCTTCGAAAATGAATGGGATTGAAAGAAGGAAGGTGATGAGCACTACAGGGAGCACAACTTGTTTCATTTTAATAGATTTAAATGGCCTTTTCTTTTTGGGGGGTTTGAGGTTGCCTGATTGTACTTCTTTTTGATCGTTGTTCTTTTCTTCTACGACGGTCAGGGCTACTGATTCTATGGGGTTTTCGTTGGGGTTTTCAGCCATGTCTGAGGGAAAATTGGAGCAGAAGGAGATGTGGGAAGTTTTGGAGTGAAAAAATTTGTCCTTTCGTTTTATGATTTTGAAGTGTTTTGGGCGTGGAATTTTTAATATAAGTCCACCAATATTTACCAAGTCGCTCCTGTTGGAATATTCACATTTGCTATAAATTCTCTGAGGATGAGAGATTATAGGATAGGAAGTTGGAAGAACAAGTCACATTTTCTAACAATATCTGGTTGTAGTGGTACATAGGTACATTGAACATATATAGGATATGACAACTTTTCTATTCCTTTCGTGCATGCGAACCCCTTTTGAATCTATATAACTATATGTCAAGGCCCCTTTATTTTCATTCTCAAATACTATATTCACAATTTTTACTATTTAAAAGTGAAACCACACCACGTAATACACATTTTTACTCAATATATCTTTATTTTTATTCTCAAAATATATTTTTTAATAATTTTTATATATTTGTCTAATAACCTATATATATTTTTTATATTATAATTAGAGTTCTTGGCACATTTGATGCATGTGTTAAGATTTTTACAACATATAGCAAATAAAATAAGTATTTATTTTTTGTATAAATATTAATTTTTTAAGTAATATTTGATATTTATTTAATTTTTAATACAATGACATAAAATTATGATAAGATGATAATTACAAGGGGAGAATTGCAAATAATCCCTTTTTGATAATCAAAATAGGCATAAACCGCCCTGTAAAAAAACTCACATATACTCCCCTTTTTTTAAAAAAAAACTATGCACACCGCCCTTGCTTAGTATTTGATGCTCATTTAACTTAATTTTAGTATACAAAGACTAAATTACCCTCAATCATCTCATATATTTTCAATTCAATTTAAATCACATATTATTTTAATATTTTCTCATTTTTTTAAATTTCTTTTTTATCTCTTTTTTCATCTATATTATGTTGCCGCAGCCGCCGGCATCATGCACAATAACATTATTTTGCCCATCACCCCACTTCTCCAAGTGGCAAAAGAAAAGGACGCCAAGCCATTCCTCTATCATTGATGCGAGAAGGAGAAGAGGAAAAAAAAGACACAAAAATTTTGGCCATGTTTATGTGACAATAGAAGGAGAAACAGTGGCAACAAGAAGCAAAGTACAACAAAAAGTGATCAAAAGAAACAAAGATATGTTTTCTACATTTATAGTTTTAAATATCTATGATTTTTCAGTATTACACTTATTTCTTATTTATTTTCTTATGTTTAGGGTTTTTATTCCTTTTTTAGTTGTTAAACACTTGAACCAATTTGATATATATATATATATATATATGATTATTGTTGTGAGATGGGAAGTTTCTGATTTGTACTTGAAAGACATGAAAATTGTATTTCACCTTTTTGGGGTTTATACTTCTTTTTATTTGAAATTATATGGTGAAATTATACGGTGAAATTATCTAAAAGTGGTAGTATATTATCTTTAGTAAAAAAAACATCCAAGCTTGCAATACACATTAGGCAAAAGTATAATATATAATCTGTGTAACTACAATACATTTTAGAAGTATCTATAGTACAAAACATTCAAGCCTGCAAATTAAATAAAATTATAATATGTAATCTATGAACATGCATTACATTTTAGAAGCATCTATAATACAAAAACATTCAAGCCTACACTATACATTTACTAAAAGTGTAGTGTATAATCCTTATATATGTAGTACATTTTAGATGCAATTATAGTACAAAATATTTGAGCCTGCAGTATACATTAAATGAAAGTATAGTATATAATCTGTGTATCTGCAGTATATTTTAGGAGTAACTATGGTATAAAACATTCAAACTTGCAGTATACACTAATTGAAAGTGTAGTATGTATTTTGTGTTTCTAAAATACATTTAGAAATATCTGTAGTACAAAATATGCAAACTTTCAGTGCACATTATCTAATGTGTGAGTTTATAATTTGTTTATATGCTAATTTTTCTTTATTTGATTGTAGCAAAGCAAAGATATTATGAGGTCTGCTCTCATTGCTCTCCCCAATATTTTCAGAGTAAATTGGAGCTTGTGAAGTCCAAGTTGAGGTCAAAATATTTTGATGCATCGAAGAAGACCCCTTTCTATAAATATATATATATATATATATAGATAGATAGATAGATAGATAGATATGCCTAAGTTAAGTTTAACCTTCATTTGGGTTGAAGTGATACTTTAGAGGTTTGACCTAAAAAAGCTATCATTTCATTTTGTAGAGGGGGATGAGGTTCCTTTTTTTGCAGTTGAATTTTCTATGGTTTTAAGGTCGCCAGATGTGGGGCAATTTGTTGATATAACATTGAAGATGAAGTCTTCAACCTTTGATCACCTTTTTATTAGAAAGCTGCAGAGTATAACTAAATCTGAAATAGCAAATAAGTTTTAAGAGTATGTATATAAGGATAGTGGGGAGGGCTTGAATGATTTTTGTAGGTTGTACATACTTTTTGTTCTTACTTATTTTCTATTTCCAATATCTAATTATTGAATTCCACGATTTCTCCTACTATACTTGAACAATTTGTAGAGTTGGTCTATATACATGGGGCATAGCTGCATTCAATTTTTTTGTCCAAGATATAAGAAACCATTTAGGAATAGTTAGAGAAAGATCCAAGAAGTACATTGATGGGTGCATAGTCGGTTTGATGGTAAGTGTTTAATTCATTTTTCTAATAACATTGATTATATTTATATTCAAGTGTGTATAATTTTTTGATTTATGAATGACAGGCTTAGGTTTACCAACTCGTTCAGTCATTGGGTTCACCAGAGAGTTTGTTTAAGTTTCCACACTTTTATTAGTGGAAAGATAACATATTCCTAAGTTAGGTGAACGAGGCAGAGAATAATTTGAAACAAGTTATAGCAGATATGGTAATAATTATAATAATTCATTATTAGTTTTTTGTATAATAATTTGAATTTGATAATTATTTTTATTGTAACAAGTTGTAGTTCTCAACCCTGCTCCAAAGGAGTTAGAATTGGTAGTTTTGATCAAGAAATTAGAGGCTTCCAGTATTGCTATCAGAGAAGTCCATATTTGTGATCATACAATATATGAAGCAATTATGGTAGTGCAAGTTGAAAAAATTAAATCATTGAAAGAAAAAATTGCTTTATTTGATATGATAGCAATGAAAGAGTAGGGTAAGGAGGAGCATCTAGCCAAGGATAAGACTGATTGGGGGGAGCTTGAATAGGAAGCTGATGAGTTATATCAGCGGGGACATGATTTGGTAGATGATGCAAAAAAAATAAGGGGATGAATATGAAGATATGGTGGATGAAGAAAGTCGAACAAAACACCGTCATGATCCTTTAAATTCCCCTATCCCTTTGAAGATAGAACTTTATGTACCAGCTCATGTGTTGGAGTTTAAGGAATCTGAGATTAAAGTGGCAAATGCCATGTCCTCTATTGTAACAGCTGTGTGTAATCAAGATGATAGGAAGCTAAAAAGAAAATCTCAGGAAATCTCCAGATTTTGTTAGCCCCTTGAGTACCACATAAGCCAAACACGTAAAACAAGTGACAAAGGCCTATTGTTCTCATGCTCGTGCAAAAAAAAAAAAAAAAAAAAAAAAAAAAAAAAAAAAAAAAAAAACAAGAATAAGAAGAGAAGAAGGTGTTGTAAACTACTTAATGTTTTGATTTTTTGCTATTTGCATTTCATTTGTAAACTATTTGTTTGTACTAAATGTAATGATATCTTATACTTATTTGGTTGATATTTGTACTTAAAGTGATGATATCTTATACTTCATGTTGGTGATATTTGTACTTCATGTGTTGATCTTTTGTATTCCATGTTGGTGATATTTGTACTTAATGTGCTAATCTTTTATACTTCAATAGTTGATATTTTGTACCTAATGTGCTAGTATTTTTTACCTAAGGATATAGAAGACATCAGCTCAATCCAGGTGGCAAATGAACCACCCAACTTAAAGATTGAATCGTTTGATCCCTATAAAAGAAGGATTGATTATAGAGGTTGTGCTCGTATTCAAGTAGAAGAGCGAGAAGACATTGACAACTTTCTCAGAATAGATAATTTGTGGTAACAAAGTTTGTTTATTACTTTTCTTTTCGATAAATTGGTGTCTAAACTAACAATTAACAATTGTGTAAGGTGACTGTCTCAGAGGGAGAAAGACACATTATAGATGGAAGAAACTTTTGTAAGCTCTTATTTGGAGGAGAATTTATCAGTGACATATCGGAGTGCTACATGTTGATATTATGTAGCCCATCTTTTAGCAACAAGTGTCACCACAATGTGTGGTTTACATCCACAATAGTGTAGGTAAGTAGCAGTTTCTTAACTTAATTTAGTTCACGTTTTCAATGAGTCCAACCATTTGTTTTATATTTCATAGGCTAATATATCATACCAACTCGAGGAAATAACATCCTGGATATTATGGATGAAGAATTTGTGGAGTTCATATCTGCACTTAACTTATTCACCTGTAAAGACTTGGAACAGCTCATATTGAATGTTGTAAACCAGTGTCGTTACATAATCCTACCAATTTGTTGGCACCATCATTGGTTCTTGGTTGTCCTCAACACCTTGACTTATTTTTTTGTGTACATGAATTCAATAATGGCCCCTTGATACAAACTGATGGCTAGCACGATTGTAAATTTACTTCCTTTCCCTAAAATTTCTTCATAAAGTACGAGTCAACAACTGGTCAATATTTTTGTAGGCTGCATTCTATTTTCGGTACATGAAGCTTTCATTGGGATGTTGTGTGGACAAATACATGAGGTAAAAAAAAGGCAGATAGCAATAGGGTTCAGTAGATTGTAGTGTCTATATATGCCTTTGGGCAAAATGTTTTCTAGACGACTACTAAAACAATTAACATGGATGAATATCATGCGACAATGGCATATACCATTTTAAGTCATGAAAATGCTAGGGTTTGAATCATACTTTGTATGTAAATACCTATGTAAATTGAAGCATACTTTGTTTATAATATCATTGTGTATGTAAGTGTAATTTTCAATCAAGTATTTATAATATTTTGATTTGGTACAATATGATGAAAATAAAATACAAACGTAGAACAAATAAGGTATAAATGGTGTTATGTTGAAGTGCACTTTAATTCAATTGAAACTGGGCAGTAAATTTGAGTACAATATGATGGAAATAAAATACAAACATAGAATAAACAAAATGTAAATGGTGCTATATTGAAGTACACTTCAATTTAATTAAAATTCAGCAATAAATTTGAGTACAATATGACGAAAATGAAGTACAAATATAGAATAAATAAGGTATAAATGGTGTTATGTTGAAGTACACTTCAATTCAATTGAAATTGGGTAGTGAATTTGAGTATAATATGATGAAAATGAAATACAAACGTAGAATAAACAAAATATAAATGATGTTATGTTGAAGTATACTTCAATTCAATTAAAATTGGGCAGTGAATTTAAGTATAATATAATAAAAATGAAGTACAAATGTAGAATAAACAAGGTATAAATGGTGTTATATTGAAATACACTTCAGTTTAATTAAAATTGGGTAGTGAATTTGAATACAATATGATGAAAATGAAATGCAAATGTAGAACAAACAAAGTATAAATGGTGTTACATTGAAGTACACTTTAATTCAATTGAAACTGGGTAGTGAATTTGAGTACAATATAATAAAAATGAAATACAAATGTAGAATAAACAAGGTATAAATGGTGTTATGTTGAAATACATTTCAATTTAATTAAAATTGGGCAGTGAATTTGATTACAATATGATCGAAATAAAGTACAAACGTAAAACAAACAAAGTATAAATGGTATTATGTTGAAATACACTTCAATTCAATTAAAATTGGGCAGTAAATTTGAGTATAATATGATGAAAATGAAGTACAAATGTAGAATAAATAAGGTATAAATGTTGTTATGTTGAAGTATACTTATTGCAATTCAATAATTAGTCTCCAATAATTGTAATGATAGTCAAGTATAATATTTTGAGATTATTAGATTAGGTGAAGTATGTATTTGTATGGGTGATAGGGAGGATATTATCATCAAATTCTCATTTGTTTACATCTTTGAAAGCATAAGTATTTTTTACATTATCGCGATTGATAACATTCATCCGCTGAACACTAGTGGTTAACACTTTAAAACTTTAGCATTATTTTATTCATATGATAAATATTATACACATATTTAGAGTTTGGTTATTAATTACCAAGACTTAAAAAGCAAATCATTGAACAAATTTCAATTCAACAATATTAGTAAAAATATTAAGGAATGAAGTACATAATGGTCGAAATGAAGTACAAATGTCATGAAATCAAGTATAAATCTCCTAGATTGAGGTACAAAAGCGCCGATATCTTGGACAACATCCATTTGCTAACTTCTATACTAAACAAGTACATTATTGCCAAAATGAAGTATAAATGTCACAAAATCACGTATAATTCTCTCAGATTGAGGTACAAAATCACTGATATCTTGGACAACATGCAAAAATACTAATTTCACGCTAAATCAAATACATAATTGCTTAAATGAAGCAAAAATATCATGAAATTAAGTATAATTCTCCTACATTGGGGGTACAAAATCACTAATATCTTGGACAGCATGCAAAAATGCTAATTTCAAGCTAAATCAAATACATAATTGCCTAAATAAAGTACAAATGTCAAGAAATCAAGTATAAATCTCCTTGATTAAGGTATAAAATTTAACTAGTTTACTGATTCTTTGCAGGTTTGACGATAATGCCCTATTTTACCACACCTTTTACACTTAATTACACATTTCTCAATTTGTGATGAAATCCTCTATGTCCTTCTGCGCTCAGTTGAGATCGGCAATCAGGTGTATTAATGATGCCATCATCATCTAGAGGAAATAGATGCATATCATATGTAGGAATAGGGTTGATCACTGCTTGTTATGCTTGTTTATACATCTCAACTTGATAGTATTGATCAGTAAAGTCATATGGTGAAAGTGACCTTGACTCGATACAAGTACAAACATGTTTGTATGTTATTTTATCAATCTTCCATGCTCTGCAGGAACAAACCCTGCTATGTAAATCTACAGCATTTGATTTATCTTACTTAATCACCTCAAAGCTCCAACAGCTAGACATGACAACTTTTAAGTTACGAGAATGCATATGATTGATAGCTAATTTCTTCTCTTACTTGGGACATAGTTGACCAACCATCTTATGAGATTCTTTTCGTCGATCATGCATCACAACTGTTATTTGCATGCGTATGTGATCAACCATGGCTACAAATGGCATAAATCGGGCTGGTTTAACCTAATTATTGCAACATTTGCTTGATTATTGTTTATTACCCCATATCAATCTCTACGGAATAAAGAATTTGCCCAACATTGTAGGTCATACTGCATAATAAAGTCTCTAGCAAGTGGTAATAACTCCAAGATACTATCTATATGTCATGTATACTCTTGCCTTGTAGGTGCATATGCAACTTTCATAAAAATGGAACACCAATATTTCTTGTTATGTAGAGGGTACTTCCTTAATACTTAAATTTAAAATAATAGAATAGTAATGTGCTAGATGTTATGAATTAGAGTTTATTTCACAAGCAAAGATAAAGTTCTTACTTGTTTCTTAAAGTTATCCACTAAGTGTCTCAAGCAATATGTATGATGGCTACCAAAAAATATCATGGAAAGGGCTTTAAGAAGACCTAGATATCAATCGAAGAAGAAAGTAAACCTTGATAAGCCCAGTAGATATTGAGAATCTAAGGTGTTTTTTAGCTTAACACAGAACCACTCCCAATTAATATCATTTTTAGAGTCAACAACTACATATGCTAACATGAATAATTCGTCATTAGCATCCTTATTGACAACACTGAATAAGCCTTCTTTGTATTTATTTTTAAAATGGGTGCCATCTAAGAATTTCAATGGCTTATTTCCCCTGAGAAAACTAATAAGGCAAGCACTAAAACATATAAATAACTGATGAAATTTTGAACTAATTAGGTCAATCTCATAATTTGCAATACTTCTAGGGTTTATCCTCTTCGCAGCATTACAGTACCACCTCAACTTATTATAAGATTCTTTCTCAGCTCTATGGATATCATGCATAGCCAATTCCTTACCTATCTATACTTTATGATACCTAAGTTCCACATTGTATTCTCTGTGGACATCTTTCAATAAGATAGAGGGCCAATAACATGGCTCCTTGTCCGAAGATTAGCCTTACCACATGTGTGCTCTAGATTGCATTTTTGAATATCAAATTATTTATTAGCCTCATGCCTTGATGCATAGATTCTCTATTTGCAATTTTCATCACTACGCATGGCTATGACTTTTTTGTTGTCATTTTTCTTGTTTTTAAATGACTGCAAAGTAGACACTGCATAATTCTTAAGCATAATTTTGAACTCCTAAGCATCCTTGAATGTCTGACCTTCTCCATATATCGAATTCCTCCATGCATCAATTGAGTTGCTAATTAAAGCCAATTCATTGTATGATGCATTGGTCAAATCAATTTCCTCATCAATTACATCCCTTGAGGTTGACAAATGAAGTACAATTTTGGATAATCTATTAGTAGAACACTTAAAACTTAAATAATAGATTCAAATAACTGAAGCACAAGTTTAGATAAAATAAAGTACAATTTCAAAATACTTGAAGTATATTACTTCAATGAATAGAGTACATGTTTAGGTAAAATGAAGTATAATTTTAGAAAATAGAAATTCAATTTCAGAACACTTGAAGTATAAATCCTTATCAATTGTAGTACAATTTTGGTTAATTCATTAGTAGAACACTTGAAGTATAAAATTTAAATAATAGATTCAGATAATTAAAGTATAGATTTAGATAAAATGAAGTACAATTTCAAAACATTTGAAGTATAAAACTTCAATGAATAAAGTACAAGTTTAAGCAAAATGAAGTATAAAATAAAGCATAATTTCAAAAAAGAGAAGAACAATTTTACACAAAGTAAAGTATAATTTTAGAATACTTGAAGTATAGAACCCTAGAACTGTAGTATAATTTTGGATAATCAATAAACAGAACATTTAAAGTATAGAACTTCAATAAATTTAGTACAAATTTTGTAAAATGAAGTATAATTGAAGTAAAATTTTAGATAAAAAAAAGTATAGTTTGGGAACATTTCAAGTATAAATTGTTAGCAATAGCAGTATAATTTTAGAAAATCAATTAGCAGAATACTTGAAGTATGAAACTTAAAAAATAGAGTACAATTTTATGTGAAATAAAGTACTATTTTACATTGTTGAGTACAAATTTGTATAAGATGAAGTACAATTTTGGAATAATTAAAGTATAAAATCCCAGCAACTGTAGTACAGTTTTAGATAATCAATAAATAGAATACTTGAAGTATAAAACTTCAATGAATAGAGTACAAATTTTGGTAAAATGAAATATAATTTCAGCAAAATCGAAAGTACAATTTTAGATAGAAGATGTGCAATTTGAGAATACTTCAAGTATAAACCACAAGAAGTTGCAATACAATTTTAGATAATTCGTTAGTAGAACATTTGAAACTTAAATAATAGATTCAGATAAGTGAAATACAAGTTTAGATAAAATGAAGTACAATTTTAGAATACTTGAAGTATAGAACTTCAATGAATAGAGTACAAGTTTATGTAAAATGAAGTATAATTTCAAAAAACAGAAGTACAATTTTAGATAAAGTAAAGTACAATTTCAAAACACTTAAAGTATAAAAACTTAGTAATTGCAATATAATTTTTGATAATCCATTAGTAAAATACTTAAAGTATAAAACTCAAATAATAAATTTAGGTAACTGAAGTACAAGTTTAGATAAAATGAAGTACAATTGTGGAACACTTGAAGTATAAAATTTCAATGAATATAAAACAAATATAGGTAAAATGAAGTATAACTTCAAAAAAAAAAAAGAAATACAATTTTATACAAAGTGAATTACAATTTTAGAACACTTGAAGCATAAAACCCCAGTAACTGCAATATAAATTTAGATAACTAATAAATAGAACACTTAAAGTATATAACTTCAATAAATAGAGTATATATTTTGTAAAATGAAGTATAATTTCAGAAAATTGAAGTACAATTTTAGATAAAAGAAGTATAGTTTGGGAATACTTCAAGTATAAATCATTAGCAATAGCAGGATAATTTTGGATAATCAATTAGTAGAATACTTGAAGTATAAAACTTAAATAGTAGAGTGCAATTTTATGTGAAATGAAATACAATTTTGGATAACTGGAGTATAAATTTGTCTTAAATGAAGTACAATTTTGGCATAATTGAAGTATAAAACCTTAGCAACTGCAGTACAGTTTTGGATAATTAATAAATCAAACACTTGAAATATAGAACTTCAATGAATAGAGTACATATTTTGATAAAATAAAATATAATTTCAAAAAATCGAAAGTATAATTTTAGATAGAAGACGTATAGTTTGGGAACACTTCAAGTATAAACTGCTAGAAGTTGTAGTACAATTTTGGATCATTCATCAGTAGAACACTTAAAATATGAAACTTACATAATAGAATACAATTCTTGTTAGATGAAGCAGAATTTTAATTGCAATGAAGTATAATGTAGGACACTCCAAGTAGAGAAAGATTTTCAAATAAACAGAATACAATTTCAAATTACTTCTAGTACAAAACTTTACAAACTATAATATAGTTTAGATTATGTAGAAATACTACCTTTAAACATCATTGCTCTTTTTTGCATTACTGCTTGATTTATCCTTTCGGTTTATCAGGATGTCAACAATCTTTATCTTCAATATTAAATGTAGTAAGATTATATTCACAACATTGTCGTCATTAGTTAAAGTCACATACAATCTTTGATGCAAAGTTATGCATTGTAAACTGAAGAGCTCAGCATTGATTTCACTTTATTTTTTTGAGAGATTAATGTACATATCCATTAAAGTCGTACTATCCTTAATTGTCATTATATGTGGAGTTGGTCTTTTTAGTGGCAACTATCAATCACTTGATTAAACACACCAGTTTTACTATTGGTTGATATTGTCGAAAAAATATAAGAAACTCAGAAGCAACTAAAAAGAAACCGAGAAAAGAAAAAAACTTGAAAATGATGAAAATAAAAAGAGAAGAAGACAATGCAGATGTTGGGTTGATGGTTGCTGGCTCCGATGATTATTCTCGTTCTCATCGTAGAGCTTCTTGCATTTTTTCTTCTCTTTCTAATTTTGGTAATGAAAGTACATATGTTATGATTTACTGTTTGCTTGTGTGGATGATAAAGAAGTGAAAAAATAAAAAATAAAAAATATTATACTTAAGGACATTTTTGTTAAATCAAGTGAGTATAGAGTGATCTCTACTGTTTTAACAAAACTATGGAGCTTATTATAAAGAAAATCAAGTGGGGATTGATCATAAATTTGGAAAGTGCTTTTGGTACTTTTAAATAAGTGTCCCATTTATTAATATTGATTATTACTACTTCTTTCCACCTTTAACTTACCAATACAATTATTACTTTTCTAACAATATATCCAAACACAAGTTCATTTTTATTAACTAATTTTTTAAATTTTGAAAATGATGAAAATAAAATATGAGAATGAAAATACGACCAAACAAAATCTAAGATAATGTGTGATAATATTTAGAATTACTTTTTTTAATTAAAAATATTTGAATTTATGCCTAAATGACTATAATTAAATAGACAAGAACTTGCTACCAAAAGGAGATAAGAGATTGAGAGGGTGTTTGACTAAACTTATTTTAAATATCTTACAAGCTTCTACATTTTATACGATATCTTTAAAGTTTATAAGATATTAGATCTTATTTTTAAAATAAGTTGTTAAGTATTTGGATAAAATAAGATCTTAGAGCTTATAAGATATTAATAATGACAATTTTTGTAATTAAAATTGTTAAAAATGAAGGTGCTTGATAGAATCTTCAAAATAAGTTAGGATTTCCTTACTTCCTTTAAAAGAGTTATAAGTTCCTAATATCTTATTTTAGGATATTATAAACTATTTTCTTAAAAAAATTATCAAACGCTTTTTATTAACTTATAAGTTATTAAACATCTTATAAGATGTTTTAAAAAGCTTATAAGCTCATCCAAACACCCTATAAATCTCATAGAATTCAGCTCCACACTTACCCAAAAGATTATATTTTTGATCAATCAATTTTATACAATTTACTAAGTATCATAAATTTAAAAGATCTCATAGAGGGAAATTTTGGCTTATTTAATTCTAATGGCACAAAAGAAAAACATTTATTATTTAGGGAACACGTAAAAAAGCTAATGTTAGAGTAATGAAAGTTAGGCAATTGTATGAAGTCGATTTGGATTATAGAATATTATCATAAAATTTTTCAAGTTGATATGATAATATTTTGTAACTTGTTTCGAATTTGAAGTTTAATACCTAAAAGCTCAACATATGGAGTTAGAGTTGTCAAGACTGTTTCTAATTTTTTTTTTCAATATTTAGAAATTGAATAGTTAATTATTAAACACTAGAATTCGTCTAATAATTTGACATAATATATTTTATTAAAACAAAAGAAAAATAATTAAACAAGAAAAACATGGAACAAAAACCGTGAAAGATAACTGGACAGACGTGGACCTTTCTCATAGGTCACTGTACAAACTGCATGGAAATTACTCTTCAATTTTGAGCTCATACTTTCTCTGGTCAATAAGCACCCAAAAAAACACACAACAATTTTATTCACTCCATTTTTTTTCAAAATTCTAAGAGCTCTCTCATCGATCCCATCTACAATGGCCGAGGTAAATCCCTACTCAAAAACATTTAAATTGAAATATTAATTCTTCTCTTTTATAATGGAGAGAGAGTTTTTCAAATCCATTGGCTCGATTGCAAGATTTTCATTCGCTTCATTGTAATTATCAGTTTCAGTTTTCACATATGAGCCTATATATGCTTTGTCCGATTGATAATTTCTAACCCTTCGACATACAAATTTTCACGTTATTTTGGACTTTCGAATTCATTTGGTTTGATTTAGCATTAATTGGTTGTGATGTTGAGTTTTAGCCGAATTCAATGGGCCGCCATTCAGTTTAACGTGCTTTTTCAGATTGAACTAAAAACTGCGCCCGCTGATTTTCGATTCCCGACTACCAACCAAACGCGGCATTGTTTCACCCGCTACATTGAGTTTCACAGGTTAAATGAAATGCTGTTAATTGCAATAGGACATTCAATTCTTGGTGACGATATTGTTGCAATTCTGTGAACAGTTATTGATCTTTCTGACAATTTTTTTTGCTAAACTGATTAATAGTCTTAAATTTGTTGTGCGAACATTTGATGGCAGAAAATTGGTCGAGAAATACAGTAGATAAGTGATGAGAAAGACAGAAGGTGTATTGCTTGTTTTTGTCCTCATTTTCTTGTATAATCATGAATGTCTTTACATTTCTTTGGCTTCTTCAAGTTGTATATCATATTATCATTGTTAGGGGACTGGTTGCTGTTGCCCACGTGTCTGTTGATTTGCTCCTTATTGATGTTAATTCTTCTCAGTTTATGATGCGATTACAAGTGTTAGAAGCAAGCATGCACTAATCCAAATGTGCTACATGAGATAGAGTAATTTTGTTTGAAAATCCTTTGAAGTCAGTTTATAATGAACATTTCGTTGTGTGATTGGATGTCTGCTAATCCAAAGAACAAAGTAATGTTTATATCAATTATTGTCAAGAGAGAGGGTGGGCCTTATCAGGCCACTTGGAGGGTGGTGACACTCTTCCAGCCCTTCGAGGCATAGTTGTCAAGAGTGCAAAGCGTGCTATAACTCTAAGGTCTCTTGGGGCTATAGCGCATAGCGCAACATGAAGCGCATGCTTTGTTGCAATAAAGCACAACATATGAAAAATATCTGCATATCTCTATAATATGATTATATACTAGGAATGCCAATAAATTTAAACAATTATAAAACATATGAACAATAATTTTATCAATATTTCAGCGCATTTAGCACATTTTCTGCATATTTCAATAAATTTCAGCATATTAATAAAAAAAGTAGCTATAAAACTGAAGGAAAAAAAACAACATTTAGATAATAAAAAAGAAGAAAAGAAAACTGAAATTTTCAGCATATAATTACAAAAGAGAGAAATTACATAATTAAAAAAAGAAGAAAAAATGACTAGAGTCTAGAACATGTTAAGAGTCAAGGAAAAAAGAAAAAGGTTGAAGAAGAAGAAGAAAAGAGGAATGGCCAAGTGTTGTGGAAGGAAAGAATGAGAAATATAATAGGAAAAAAACTGAAATTCACCAGGTGGTTTGCAGCGGCAGTGGTGGCCGGTGCTGAATATTGTGGCTGGCTGTTACTTGGGAGATCTATTTGCAAGTGTGAAGTGTTTTTGTTTTGTAATAAAATGCCAAACCCTAGTTCTCAATTTAAAAAACTTAGTCCAAAACTCTAGCCCCATAGAGCCGAAAAGCCGTGTGCCTCACCTTTTGGGCTATAGCGCATACAATGCCCTAAGGCGCGCGCCTTCTGGATATTCACAGCGCAGGGCTGCGCCTCACAGCACCCCTCACTATAGCACCTGCTGTGTGTGCTTTTTGTGACTATACTTTAGGGTGAGTCCCTAAGTGAAGTTCTGGTATAACGGGTTCAGTTAACAACTATTTCACATTAGTTCTTGCCTTGTGGAACCCCAGTTAAATCACATTGATATAGAAGTTCATTGAGACACTTACGAACTAGATCATATTTCCTTCTATAATCGATGTAGGAAATTATGATCACCTCATATTGGACAATAGATGGCCTTGTGATGGTCCTCCCACTCTCTAGGACCTCCCATCTAAGTGGGCCACCGATGTGGATAGGACCCCTGAGGTCGGCTTTTAATACCTCTATGTCAAACTCCAAACCCTTGTAGTGAGGCCAGCAAACTAGACTCCAACTAAATGAGCTACACTTACAATTGCTTCACATTTGTTCTGACCTTACATAATGGGTAATCTAAATTATTACTTATTAGGAAAAACTCATTGTTCAAGTTTCTTCCACAATTGATGTAAGACAGTAGGGTTGGGAGGGAGTTTCTTGAGCTTGCTCAACCCTAGGTAATTGTACAAGTTTAGAGCTCTTTCAGTGGATTGGAGCACTTGAAAGGAATGGGGTTCCTAAAGTCAAACTTTATCTGCATTCTCTGCTATAGAAATGAAAGTGCAAAAATGTATAATGGAAGCCAAATTGAATGGTATATCTAGCATTGCATGCGCAGTCTGCATGTGGGTGGTCATATGACATTTATATGCATTTATAATCTGCCTTGAACAGTGAACTAATTTGATATTTGGTGGCTGGTAATTAATTAGTTTCATTTATGTTGTTAGGTGCGTGGCTGCTAGAGGCGAAGAATCTGGTGATTGTGATAAATTTGCCAAATACTATCGTTCTCTTTGCCCAGGCGAATGGGTGAGTTTATGTGGCAGTAGCCTATCATTTAAGTGTTCTTTATACTCATTTTACTGTACTGAATGTCTTAAATTTTTAGTTTGCTATAATGTAAAGTCAGATTGTTTCATCTTATGATTAATTTCCTAACAACTCTTGGAAAAGTTTGACATTATAACTCTTTCAATTGATGATCTTTTGCTTTTATTTAATATTGTAAGTATTATATTTTTAGATAAATTATCTATATCGCATTAAAAAAGTAGCTCTTTAGTTAAGCATAACTGGACATCTAATTATGGATGGAGATAATTTGATGTAAATGTGCATGCACCTGTTTCTATTGCTACTCCTGAAAAACCAAGTTCTTAAGCAACATTCAAGCTATTCCTACTTTGTCATCTATAGTACAAAACTTTTATTGCCAGTCTTATGCTGAAATTACTACTCATATTACCTGCTCGAAACAAAGATTACCTCCTCCAACCTTGCAATTATTCAGGTAAAACACAAGCATTATCAGCTCATTGTTACCCCAAAGCAACATTGGCCACCATTATGCCCTTTTCCAACAAGTCCTTCAGGAAGGGATCATACAGCTGCATCAAGTCGCCCTAAAATAATTACAACTAGAATTATCTGCTATTATCCCATTTTATATAGTCCAAGTTCGTTGGTGTGATTTGAGTGTACAATGTGAACCCTCTGTCTTAATGGTTAGTGAAAGGCTAGCGTGGGAAAATAATCTCAAAAGTGCTAAATTTCAGAAAGTGAACACGATTTTGATGCAACCCTGGGGCACTCAACTTGCAATTGAAGTAAATATCTGTCACTTGTTTCTGCTAGTTTTGTTAGGATCTTGTTATTGGAAAGATTGTTCCATCAGTTACTATGTTCCATTAGCATTTTTCTCCTTTTTGTAGGGATGCTTAATGGTTCAAGTTAAACTTCTTTATTAATGTTACTTGAGAGAATAAACTTTTTGCAAGGTAGCACGAGATCTCAAATTGTAATTGTCAATTGCCTGCATCCACTCCATGCTATAGCCCTGTGTTATGGACCTCAAGTATTGGCAATTGGCTTGTTTTTGACTGCTCCTAAGAGAAGTCCTTGAAAACCATGGGAGGACATTCTACTTTTCACTTGCGTGAGGATTATTCACATCATTAGTAGCAGAAATAACATCTATTATGGTTCTTAGCAGTCTGCATTTTTTCTCCTGTTACACTGTTGATCTACTAAAAAGCGTTAAACAAAGTGTGTCTATTCATCTTTGACTGTTTGTTTCTATGGGTCATTGTTGTGCAGATTGAGAAGTGGAATGAGCAGAGGGAGAATGGAACATTCCCTGGGCCTCTCTAATTAAAACATCATTTTAGGGTTCCAGGCCGTTCTACTAGGATTTTTATTTACCTTTCTTTTGATGCTAGTCATCTTTCAATTTGAAGAGAATAATACGTCATTACTGGAATTATGATTAATTCTTCTGTTTCGCCATTGAGAATAAAAAGCATTGCTGAAGGAAACTGATGATTTTTGAATTGTTGTTGGTATCTAGTTGTTCCAATCGACATCAATTTTGGTATTTTCTTGAGAATTCGTGTTGTTTATGCACTTCTTCTCTTTAATGGTTAACTTTTGGTCAGTACCTGTGTGGTAAATATTCATCGAATTTTTCGTAGTGACTCGTAGGTTAGAAAAACAAAAAAGGAAAAAGAAAAAGAAAAAGAAAAAAGCATTTGGCACTCTGTTGGATATAGCATTTTTATATGCCCTTTGATATGCATGTCTCTGACTCTCTGTGCATTACAGTGCCATTCCGGTATAGATCCCATGTGCTATTGCGCGCCGGCAGAAATTACATTCTGCATCAATTCAATGGAGATAGGAGATTTGAGTTATTTTCTTGATCTTCCTCTCCCAGATGGCGTTTAGCATAGCTCGCCCCGATTTCCGTATTGATAGGAGTTGCTCAATTCTTGATTCATGTGTATAGCGTGTTTGACAGGGACGCTGAAGATCTCTCTCCCGATTATCATAAAAGAATTTGTATAATTTAGTTATTTGATGACATAAAGTTGGGGCCTTGCAGTTGATTCACAAATATAATTTTTGGTGAAGCGTAGAGTTGCATTTCTGATGAATTGCATTGGATAACATTAGCAATTATAGTAATAAAAATTTTCCTTTTATTTTCTTCCCTTCGTTTTCTTCAAATCGAAATAGAAGAAATGAGCAAAGGAAACAATCCAAAGAAGGTTCGTGACCACGAGTAAAGATGCGAGTAACAATGATTTGGGAATGTGCCAATTATATCTAAAATGGTGTTAAGTAGGCTATTAAATTGAATATTTAGCTATGAAATTTGGTTTATTTACATTGCTCTATGTCTAAATCTATTATTTTATTGTTCTTTTAATTGAGAGGATGGAGATTGGAATTTTGATTTTCCTTACATCTTCGTTTCAAAGCTTTTTGACATAAATAAAAGAAATAATGTTTTTATAACAATAATCAATATCTTTATTATATTAGTCACAATTTATTTGTTCTTTTCGTTTCTATTGCAATAATATGGGTTTCACTGATTAATTTAATTTGAAAACAGTATTTGAAAAATCAGACCTTTTATTGAATCAGAAGGCTTACCAGTTTATAATTTATTGATTTAAGCGTTGATTGAGTTGTAATTGAATCACAATTAAATCGTGATATTATAATTACGTAAATACATACACTAGCATGTGTCCGGTGCGATGCATTGAAAAAAATTTTAATATTGAAATAATTTTATAATAATATTTATTTTACTTCATGTGATTAAAAATGAATTGTAATTATTTTAGTATTTAAAAAATAAAATATATTACTAATTAAATAAAATAATATGAATGTTTCAATTTAAAGGTAATACGTTTGAAGATAATTTATACTTAAATAAGTTGTGGAATATGAAGAATTGCTAACTTTAAGTTTATAACTTATACAAAAAATTTTAAAATGATAAACTTTAAAAAGAATAAACGAAAGAATTAAGAAAATTAAGTAAATAAGCCTTTTAAATTAGATCTATATTTATACATACATATTTTGATATGATAAGCAAGCAAATAATTTTTTTTAAATATAATTTTTTTAAATATGTTTTCTTCATGATGCGGAAGTTACAGTTATAATTTTCATGACATTTGAGATTTTTATACGTTAAGTGTTTTTTGTTAGAGTAAATATATAAACTTTTTTATACTTTATATATTAAAATAACTTACATCAAATTATTATTTGATAAGTACTTCAGTACATAACTTATAACATGTAATTTTTATAAACTAAAATATCTCTATATAACTCCAATAAATAAAATTTATTTATATTTATTTGTATATATAGTTATTTCATTATTTTTAGAATTGTCAAATAACATGTATTATGTACATGAATAAAATAATAAATACATTTTCAATATTCAATTCAAAATAAAACATCACTCTTTCATATATAAGATTCTTTCATAAAAATATAAATATGTATAAATAATTAAATAGATAATTACTTTTAGTCAAACTTTTTTGATCTGACATAAATAATCGTGTAAAAATATTTCTTAAGAATTATTATAAGCAAAAATATTAGAACAAAATAGGTGATGTAATTATAAAATTATTTAACTAAATATATTGAAAAATATAAAGATTAATATTGTTTGCTATTTAAGTAGTCATTTATCAAGTTTTTGAAAAATTTCAATTATGTCAACTATATATGTCACATATAAAAGAACTTATTTTAAATAATTGAAAATGAGTTCTCTATTATATTGCTAAAAACTAAAATGATTTAAATTAATGATATAAAAATAAAGTTTAAAGTTTATAGTCGTTGCAAGAAGTGACTTTTTATATTTGAAATAATTCTTCAGATTAAATTATTTGTTATATTCTATATATTTGTTTTTATCCAAAAATATTTTATATATCTAAAAAATATTATTGTAAAAATAATTAAATTTTAAAGATTTAACAAATTGAGTTCTTACATTTATTTTATTTTATTTTATTTTTATAATTATTCATTTCTCTAACTTCTAGCTCTTTAATAAAGAATATGAAATATTGTTACATATATTTTGAATTTTGGATGAAAGAAAATTAGAAATAAGATTCAATCATATCGGTTGGAGATAATAATCAATAACTAATGAAAATTATTTTATTGTAAATATTCTAAATTCTAAGAATTTGCCATTAGGCCAAATTGTACAATAACGAATCCCACACCTTTGTGTTGTATATAATAGTATAGATATATATATATATATTATATTACTTAAAAGTTAATAAAATATTGAACATAAAACATAAAGAGACTAAATTATATTGTTCGAGTTCATAAACTAGAACTTTTTGGGAGAGAGACAAGAGCACATGGATTGGGTATGGGATTAAGGGTTTCTACCTATTAGTCGGATTTAAAAATTAGAATGTTAGATTTGATTTGATACTTTTATTTTGTAGATTTATTTGAGTGTTTTAGACTTTAAGTTTCTAAGAATACCTTAGTTTTGGAGGTTCACATATTAGACAAAAAATAAATAAATAAAGGATTTAATAATGCAAATTAAACAGTAGGAAAGAAAATAAATAAATTGCAAACAATTTAAATGATTCTACCACCAGTTCAGACTATTTTGCAAAATAGAATGATTTTTTTATTTATTAATTTTTATTCAAAATCAAATCGATTCATAAGACAATCGCCGGTCCAACTGCCCATCCCAATCTAATTTTTAAAATGGTGGTTAGAAACGCTAATGTTTTCTACCAATTGGATGCTTTAGAATATGCAAATAAATGAAGTGCATGTATAATGAATTTGGCTAAAAAAATGCCACACAAGTTTCTTCATATTAATTACTACGAATTCCTTTCTCGACAACGGTTTTGTATTTATTTTTAATTTTTATTTTCAACATTTTCAAAATTTGAAAAAATTGTTAAAGAAAATGAGTTAATATTGAATTTATGTTCGGTTTGGATATATTGTTGGCAAAGTAATTGATATGTATGGAGTCTATCCCACATCGGATAGAGAAGAGGGTCTTGACCAACTTATAAGCGGCTTGCCCTCTCCTCCCTCATGAGGCGCCTTTTCATAAGAAAAGGACAAAACCCCCCGCTCGGCCCGAACTCCCCCGTAACGAATGGTCAACCGAGCGTAGGCGGGACAATACCTCGAGGGGAGGCCGTCATATGGCAAGAGACCCATGCATTATCAGTAATGATTATATAGGGTTTAATATGTTATAGGTTGAGAGAGATATCAACCATGAAAATAGAAAAAAAAAGATATATAAGTTATTTAAAGAAAATATATAAGTTATTGAAAAATGTGTTTTGAGAAGAAAAATGAAAATATATTAGGTGAAAATGTATATAAATTGATATTTTTTATTTTTGAAATAATATAAAATATAAAAATGAGACTTGAGAATAAGGCACATTGGGCCTGTTTGGATTTATTTTCAAACTCCATTTTCACAAATTCTATCATTTCATAAATAAAAATTATTATTTTTTACACATTTTCATTAAACATTATTTTTATTTTTATTTTCAAAATACATTTTTTAATAACCTATATATCTCCTCCCAATAACTTATATATATATCTTCTTTCTTTATTCCATTATTTCTATTTTTTTCACCTACAACTTATTAAAACCAACATAATCATTATATTTTCAAACATTTCATCCAAATATATTTTCATTTTCACATCACATAATTAATTTTAACCAATTTAAAAATACTGAAAACTGAAAATGGAAATGAAAATAAATCCAAACGGGAGCTTACTTTTGTTTTGAACTAGTGTTAGGAAAAATAATTAGGGAGGGCATATTTTGGATTTTTTCAATTTTTATTTTGTTTGTTGGTTTAGATACAATGTGATGGGGATGGGTGTCGCAGGAAAACCTACGATGCGGCGATCTCTCCTAGACTCCTACAATGAGGGAGTGCGATCCCATTCTATCAAATGATTGACAACAGGTGTTTAGAGTTAAAACATAATGCGCGACGTGTTGTAACATTTGAAAATTTTAAATAACGATTTTACTGATGCTACAATATTTGAAAACAGCAAACAATATTTTTGTTAGAAAGTAATACTTGGCCTATTGTAATATTCAAAAGATAAAATAGCATTTTTATTAAAATATAACTCTTGGGTTCCTAGATTAAATAATTTTTTTAAAAGCACAATGTTTGGCATATCATAATATTATAACAAATAAAATAATATTTTATTATACAAGCAAATTCATGTATATTTGAAAGAAATTGACTTCTTTGTTTCTCCAATATACATGTTGAGCCTCTTTGCTTCTCGGCTCACAAGACAAAATGTAGGACTAGTGGCAACTGGCAATAGTTAATCACATAAGAAAGAACTCGCTAAGATAGGATCACTAACTAATCCAATTAAATCACTAACTAATATTAATATAATATAATATAAAATATTAATATTAATAGATAATAACTGTATTTTCTGTATACTTTTTCCAGTTTCATTGCTATTGTGGTCTTTATGCAATTGAACGAATTAAATAGACATCTCTTAGACACTATATAAGCCATAGAATGGATCTAGGAGATCCAACAAGGTATGAAAGCAAGAATCTTTCAAAAAATGGATTCCTATTTAAAGAGTGCATAATTGCATGGATAAGTTAATACTAAATCGCTTTACAGTTAGTTGTTCAGGCTATTCCTACTTATGTGATGAGCTGCTTTAAGCTCCCAGACGGTCCACTTCGAGATATTGAATCTATGATGGTATCGTCTCGGTTGAATAATAAACAGCAGAGGAGAATTCATTGGTTGAATTGGAAGACTCTCGGCAGAAGTAAAACGGACGGTGGTATGGGATTTAGACATTTCCGTTTGTTTAACAAGGCCTTGCTTGCAAACGGGGACGGCGTTTGCTTAAACGGCCAGACTCTTTGTTCTCGAAGCATTATAATCTAATTACTTTCCAGCTTGTGAGGTTTTTCAAGCGTCATTGGGAACGCATCCATCCTTCTCTTGGCGAGGTATATATGAGGCGTTATCTCTACTGCGTGCTGGTCTTAGATGGAGAATCGGGTCTGGAACTAATGTGCGCATCTGGCATGATCAATGGCTTCCTCGACCCCCTTTGTTCAAAGTTTTTTCTCCTCCCAAGATTCTGTCTGCTGATTCTTTGGTTTTAAGTTTGATAGACGCAGATAGTGGTAGCTGGAATTCTGATTTAATCAAGCAGACTTTCTTGGCTCCTGATGTCGAGACCATTTTACGAATCGGTGAAGTGATAGATTGTGTAGCATTACTTGCATTCCGGTGACTTTTCGGTCAGATCCACTTATTGCCTTGCATTAAGCTTAAGGCACAAAAGGCTGGAAGATTGCAGAGGCACTTGTAGTTCACTTGTTTCTCCAGACTTCTGTTTCATCTGGGCTTGTAAGGTCCCCCCTAAGGTTCGTCAGTTTGCATGGCGTGCATGTCGCAATATTCTACCGACAAATCTCTTGTTGTGTAAAAAGAAACTACAGGAGCATCCGTTTTGTGATATTTGTGAGAACAGGGAGGAGGACGTCAGTCATTGTTTACTTCATTGTCATTTCGCACGTCAGGTTTGGGCGCTTTCAAACTTGCCTTCCACCTCTTTGTTCTTCACTGTGTCTTCGGTGATGGAATGGTTCTTAAGTGTTTTTCAACACATGGACATATCTGTGGCATCGACGAAATATTCAGAAATTTGAGAGTATTATCTGCTCTCCTGCTCATGTTGTGCAATCTGCTGTCAGTATCCTTAACAGATTCAGGTAGGCTACTTTATCTACTGCATCATCTAGACTTAGGTTAGTTCTGACTTTACTTGGACAGTGCCCATGGAGGGACACATCAAAATAAACTTTGATGCTGCTGTTTTTCAGCAGGTACAGGCCGTTGGTATTGGCATTGTGGCACAGGACAGTCGAGGGCAGTGTCTGACTTGGTGTTCTAAGCTTATTCAGCTATGGCGGCGAAGACAGCTTGCGGGATACTCTCTCATTTCTCTTGGTCTAATGTGACGATTGCAGGAGATTGCCAACAAGTTGTCCAAGCTCTACAGAGTGATGCTATGAATCTTTCATTCATTGGCCCAATCATCTCAGATGCTAGATGATGCCTTCCAAATGATTGCTTCATCTCTTTCCAACATGTTAGACGTAGTGCAAACAAATGTGCTCACCACCTAGCAAAAGAGGCTTATTCTCTTTACTATTTTCAGATGTTCTAAGATATGTTTTGTCATTGGATTTTTGAATTTATAATATTTTCCATTTGCCTCCAAAAAAAAAAAATGTTCACACTAACTTATTAATGTAAAATTCGATTTGAGATTTTTCTTTGGAAGTATTGGGAAGGAATTAGAATTGAATAAGAATAGCTTAGTTTAGGAATGACAATGAGGGCAGATTTGAGATGGGATTTGCTCAACCTACATCCTAAATAAAAAGAATTGTTGAATTGTTTTAGTGATCAAATTAATTTAATTGTGAGTAATGAATTAGCAATTTAAACATAATATAATTATATCAAATGTATTTAGTGTCATTTCAAATCAAACATGTTATGAAAACCAAAGAAATTTTAAATAAATTATCAAATATTGTTCAAACACATTAAACGAAAATATATAAATAGTTTAGAATTTGTTGTTCCACATTCTTCGACCTTTCCTCCTCATTAAATATAGTTAGACAAGCCGCAATACCACCATTGTTGAAGAAGTACCTAATTCAATTGGGATGTTAATTATTAATTTAATAAATATAAAAATAATTATTTATACTATTAATAAAGTACTAAGGTCTTATTGGTGTATTTTCAAACGATGAGACTAAAGTGTCCTCAATTTTTTTAAAATTCACGTAACTAGAAAATAACTACTAATTACTTTACCCACCACCACTATTTCATAGTTTCACTTTATTATTTAATTATCATTCCTCTTTTAACACACATTCATATTTTGTTTATATAGGAATTTTATATGAATTTTATGTTATAAATCCAGATATTTTTTATATTAAATTTTATTGTTGTAAATAAATATTTCTATACATGTATTGCGTACATTTAGTACATTAATTGTTCTCTAATATTTAAATGCACATATAACAAGTGTACATTATTGTTGATACATATAATTAGGGATGGCAAATTACGTTGCACATTGGTTCTAATCTAATCATTTAGTTTAGGGTTGAATTAGGTTTAATATATTTTAAGTGGGTTCAATATGGGTTGCGTTTAATTAAGTTGTATCTTGGCCGCGCTTAATTGGGTTCAACTAAATTTTAGATTATAAATGGATTCAAAATGACTTGTAAACATGTCCAAAATGAATTACAAATAGGTCCAATGTAAATAAATTGTTAATTTAATTTTAATGATTACAAATTTAGAAATTTACATCCGCACGTATATGTACTCGTTTGTTAATATAATACCAAAAAGTAGCAAAAAACATATTATTCTTAAAATAATTTGAACTAATTTGTAATAAGAATTTAAAAAAAATATTTTGTACCTCATGAATTTGAAATAAGTAATATATAGTTCTGCAAAATAACTAACAATTAAAAAATTTAAATGAATATAGCAAAAAATCAGTCTTCAAACAACATAAGATATAGCAACTAAAATGAAAGACGTTATTCCAAGGCATGACCAACAATCAAAGGGTCACTCAACATCCCATATCCACTACGCTAAACCGTCTTTGAAGGCCGCCTATGTTTGTGTTGATCCTATGAAGAAAATTCTCATGGAGTTTTGAAGAGCATTGAAAGCTTTTCTGAAATTTAAGGCTATCAAGAAGTCTTTTTCCAGGTGTACGCATTGTGTTAGATTGTTTATTCCATTTTTTATTTTATTTTATGAATGCATAACATATATATTAAATATTTTATTATAAAAATAATTAATTAAAAATTAGATACGTTTAATATATATATATATATATATA
>JACGDI010005859.1:169221-187358 GCA_014898725.1 Jacaranda copaia
ATATATATATATATATATGAAATAAACATATTTCTCTCCCTTGTGTTGTATCTCTTTTTTCCCCCAACTTGGTTAAAATTATTCAATATTTACCACAAAGATGAACATCAATATTTCTTGTTACCCTATGGTTTTTGCAATTCTCTTTTCAAACTTGGTCTTGTTTTCATGCTCTATTGAACCCACAATTAATTCAGAGCAAATCATGACCATTACTTCACCCATGCAAAGCAAAATTGTGAGCAATTCGGATGAAAAGAAAGCAAAAATTCAGCGATGGAGATCTCCCTGCCCAGACTCACAAATTCAAGTTACTCAAGGCTTAGAATCATTTGTGGGAATACCTAGGTACAGTGTGATGATTGCAAATTTGTGCCGCAATTGTTCTGTAGCAGAACTTCATCTCCACTGTGGTTGGTTTGCATCTGCCACCATTGTCAACCCTAAATTATTTAAGCGCATAGCATACGACGACTGTGTTGTCAACAGTGGAAACCCTATTGCTAGTGGTCATGTTATTGAATTTGTGTATTCCAATACTTACAAATATCCTCTATCAGTTGCCTCCTTTGCATGTTGGCCTTAGCAGATTGATTTGGTCTTATGTTATTTCTTTGTATTTAATTTTTTGTTATAGCATTACCATTGCAGTTACAAAACACTTTTTTTTTAATAGATTTTTAGCAACATTAATGTTTTTCTAGTGCTTCCTTTTGATTATATGTATTTGTTATTGTCCAATTATGTGGATTTCTTTTTGTTTTTTTTTTTGTTGGTAGAAGATAATTCTTTTCTTCTCTTTTCAAGAAATGACAAAATATATTATTATTTTTTAAGATTCCAGTGGTTGGTATATTGAGCTTGACGTAAATTTGTATGAGATTGATTACATTAATCATATCAATGCTTTTAATTTGACAGAACCAACGACCTTATTATTTATTCTGGAGTTTTTCAACCTCAATTTTTTTTATTTGCAATTATAATAATTAATATTTTGATAACAAATCAACTATATATATTGGAATCCATAATTATTTTAGTCATAATATTGTATCTAATCTTTTGGTTTAAATAATTAGCTCAATGTCTTATAATTGTAGAGTTTTGAAGTCTCAATCTTTGCCACTTTACTATCTCTATGGTTAAAATTTTTGTGAAACAATTGAGAACAATAATTATCAAGATATCAGCAGTTATTTGAGTACAATGGATATGATCATGTATCATAGCTTATTTATATACACAAAAAATATGGTGCCTGTAAGGTTCAAGATCATCCTTTGTCATTTTAACCAAGCCTCTTTGAGGAAAGCTAAATTGAATAAAGGTACAGGAGATTTAAATTCACTGTCTTCTATCCATAAAAAGAGTATCTTATGTACACTTTTTTATAACAATAGTTGGATACTTTTTTATAGAAATAAATGTTATGCATTTGAAACTTTGCAATATATCCAAATATATCTTATATAAATATAGATAAATATTTATATATTGTAATATATTTATACATAAACACAAATAAAAATATATGCATGTGTATATATTATTATTATTATTATTATTATTATTATTATTATTATTATTTTACATATGTGTGTAATATATACAATATTTAATGAAAACTGGAACCACTTCTCCTCATGATACATAAGTAAAGCTAAACTGTGAGACAACAGCAAAGATTAGGGAATTAAAATATCTTGACGTCCAAACACACAAATTCAATTCGGGCAAGGTTCAGAATCATTGGCAGGAACAATACCTAAATATATACACACACACCATCATGATTGTGAATTTGTATTTCAATTGTTCAATTGCAGAAGTTTACCTTAATTCGTTCCAAGTATATAGTTTGCACATACAAATGTTAATCGACCTTACCTTAAAGTGCATAATTAAATACAACGATTTTATTGTCGATAGTGGTGAGCCCATATATAGCTAGTGGCCTCGTTATATGTCGGCGTCAGGAAATTTGGCTTTAACATTAAATGTTTTATTCCATTGTATGCCAACTATTATTTTTAGTGATGATAATATTTCCAAACATGATTTATTTTCTTTGTATCTTTTTGGAAAGTTTCTGTCTTTGTCCCCTTCCACCTTTATGGTTTATTCACTGAATTTTTGTGCTTGATTGTTGGGCAAAATTTGCGGTGCCATTTTGGGCAAGTGACCGTTTGAAGGAAGATGTCTTGTTGAACTTACCTTCGCTACTGCAAATTCAAAAAAGAGCAATATTTGATAATTAAGAAGAGAAGTGCTGAAATATTGTTGTGGGAAAATTTGTCTTTTTCATCTCAAAGTTTAACTCTGTTGGTTCGAAATTTATGCCATTCAACTCTTTGACTTCAAATTTCCTAACTTTTTTAATTCTTTTAGTCCACCACTGTTAAGATTGGTGGAAAAGGCCATATTTTGTGTTTGATAAGGTTGAAAGTTGTTTTATTGGATTAGGTTAGTGTTTGGGCTAATTTGACCAGGGATTTCGAACGATCCAACAGTGATATTTCCTTGGGTTGAGATATGCAACTACTAGTAAACGTCAGACTAGCTGAGATGCCCCCAACTAAGGCACTTTGACGCTCAAGTTAGTACTGATCGAGTAAGGAAATCAAGTAGTAAAGTAAGAGCGTATAGTAAAAATAACATACTTGGAGGGTGGTTGGCAATGGAGTATTTATAGCTTTCTCTAAATGGACGATATGTCTAAAATGTCTCTATCAAGTTTAGAGGGCTTTTGTCCATACTTGGAAGTTATAGGTCATTTCTCATCCCTATATTATTCCAAGTGGCATCACTTCTTGCTTTCTTAGGAGAATAGTACTCTGGAGGCACTTCTCCTGATAGAGGTAGTGGCAGAGGTTGTATTGGAGCGACATGCACCATTAATGCGGAGGCACGTTGACTGTCAGAATATTAAATGCGGCAAAGATATGATTGGGCACTGGAGTGAAAACTCTGGTTGATGGTGATCGCCTAGAGAAAATAGTCAACCAGAAAAATAATTGAAGAGAATAAGCGGCCTGAAATCTCCTATTAGATAGGGTTGAGAACACTTCATTCGATCTGGAGGTTGTGATTAAGTGGTTCAGCTTAGGTTATCATATAGGCAAACGGGTAATATTTGATGGCCAAACTGGGTTTGGAAGCGTAGTTGGGCGTCAGATGCAAAGTGGGCCTGGAAGCATTCTCTAGAGTCAATAACTATTGGGCTGGGTTTATTGGGCTATCCCATGTCATGAGTCCCCCTCCCAACTCGCTGTTCTGATTGAGCTTGTTGATGAGAGGGAGTTGGGAGTAAATACGTAGCTGATTGACAATTGAGGACATTCAACTAAGATTTTTGAATTTTCAACCAGGGTTGTTGAATTCTCGACCAGGATTTTGTGCATTTAATGGGTCTGTTACGTTGAGGCATACGAAGCGCTAAAGAATGATTGTGCGATTATTACCATCGGTTGAGTTCCCACGTCTAAGTGCCTTTACATAGGTGTAGTGAAATTCCTCATTTTACACTTTTACTGTATTTGGTATGGTCAAACTTTGAATTCACAAAGCCTTTTTCCATTCCAAATCTTTAGATTTTCGCCGATAGCTTGTACACTACTAAAAAAAATACTTTTTTGCTATGGAATTTGCGACGAATTTTTTTGCAACAAATTTTGCGACGGAAATTTCTGTTGCCAATCTGTGACGGAAATTTCCAATGCAAATTTGCAACGGATTTTTTCCATTCCAAATTTGGTGTTTTGCGACGGATTTTTTCATTGCAAAATTTTGCAACAAAAAAATCCGTCACAAATTTGGTAATTATAATTAAAAAAAATAAAATTTGCAATGGAAATTTCCATCACAAAATTTTGAATTTTTTTTAATAAAAAATATACACATTCTATCAAATTAAAATCTATAATTACCCACAATATCAATAATTCTTTGTATTACATACTAATCATCCCATACACTAATATTTAAATATTGTTTTACATAAAATCACAATAATTTTATAACTAAATTAAAAATCAAGCTCAATAATATAAATTTGTTCAATATATAAATTAAGCCCTAACTAAAATATAAAAATTTACAAAATAATGCCAAAAAAATTGTCTTGCAAGGCTTATACTAAATTTTAATGCTGTGAGATATCCAAACCTACAATATTAAAATAAAAATAAAATTACAATAATAAAAAGTAGAAACATAAGCTAAACTAATAGACAATTCAATGCATAACCAAATCATAATCAAGCACAAAATTCATAAAATATAAATTCAAATCCTAATCAAATATATAATTAACAAAGTATAAATCTAGCAAAACCTAACAAATAATTCAATGTAAATACATAATCTAACACATGTGAATCTTACACATTATTCAATATAACCAAACACACATCTCATCATAAACCAATATATAATTTAATATAAGTTCAACATATAACTCAAATCCTAATTGCACATATAATTTAACAAAATCTAACATAAAATTCAATAAAAATGCAAGATCTAAACATATATAAATCCTAATAAATCAACATATAATTTAAAGTCCAACATATAACTCAAATCTTAATCAACATAAAATTCACAAAATATAAATCTAACAAAAATTAACACATAATTCAAAGTAAATGCATAAAACACATAATTCAAAGTAAATGCATAATCTTAACACATATAAATCTAATACATAATTCAATATAATCAAACATATATCTCATCATAAACCAATATATAATTTAATATAAGTCCCACATATAACTTAAATGCTAATCGCATATATAATTCACAAAATATAAATCTAATAAAATCTAAATTTTAACATATAATCAATATAAGTGCATAATCTAAACACATAAATCTAATGCATAATTCAATATAATTAAACATACATCTAACATAAACTAACATATAGTTTAATATAAGTCCAACATATAACTCAAGTCCTAATCAAACATATAATTCACAACCCTAAGTATGACATGATTTAAGTTAGGAAACTTATATTGTTGTTTTTGGATATGTTAATTTGGATTTTTATTTTCACAAAAATTATGAAAAGAAATAGTGATTTTGTCTTTAGCTATATTTGTATTCATTGGCATGTTCCCAATTCGCATTCATGGGCTTATAAAAAATATCTCTAAGAGGACAAATATATATTTTTCTTCTAAAAAACAACTAATAATATTTGTAAACACATTATATAATGGCACATAAACACTCCCTCTTATGCTCATTATTATCATGTAAACAATTACAAATCAATCAGCAATAATTGAGAAAGCTCCACCCTTCTCCCAACAACCCATCCTCCTTCGCATTTCCACTAATTCTAAATATTTCTAATGTATTGTACTAAAAAAATATATAAAATCAAAATACGATATGCAAATTTACCTTTAAATGTTCCACACAACTCAATACTTACAGAAGGTATCAACCACTATCGAAATAGCCTACAACATTAGGCACATGTTACAAGTGCATATATTTGTGACTTAATTCCACAAACTAAATTAAAATTTGAAAAATATAATATAATTCAATATATAGTACCATAAAATTTAACTCAACCCAAAATTCTAATAAAATTTTTAATTCAAATAAAAACATAACTCTAACCAATATAACAACATTTAATACGAATATAAAATTTACCTCAAATTTTAATTAATATATAAATTATTATTTATGTTAAATCAAATTATATTACTAATAAATAAATCATTTTGAGTTTAAATAACACATAAATAAAATTTTAACTAACTTTAATAATTAACTAAAACATAATGGAGATAACTAAAACATGATCAAATATTTTTACTAAAACATAATCAAACATAATCAAATTTTAATTAAAATATAACCAAACATAATCAAAATTTAATATAATTGTGAGAATTACCATGATTAATGGAGATAAAATAAAATATAAATTCTCTAAACTTGAAACATTAAACAAACAACAACATTAGCATTTTTAAAAATTAAAACTAATTTTTTAAAAAAAAATTCTAGATCTGACTCGCGGCCAATTCTGGCCGGTAGCCGGTAGCCAGAAACTAGTGCACCAATAGTGTTGCTAGTGCCCACCAGTAGCTTGCCAATTGTTGCAGTAGCAGTTGCGCCTCCATCGGTCGGTTGGCCAGCATTAGCTCGCTGGTCGGCCTGTTTAATAGTTAAAAAAAATAGAATAAAAAAAGGGGAAGGGGAAGAGGAAAAGGAAAAAAAAACCAACTTCAAACATTTGTGTGGGTGGGGAAATAGGGAAGGAGGGTTTTATCCCCAGTTGATAATTTGCGATAGATTTAAATTTGTCGCAAATGGTTTTTTATTTATTTTTATTTTTTTCACTTTTGCAATGGATTTTTCCATCGCAAACAATTTTTTTTCCCGTTTTTGCAATGGATTTTTTCAAATATTTGCGACAGATTTGAAATCCGTCACAAAACTGCTATTTTGCAATGGAAAAATCTGTTGCAAATATTGAAGTTTTGAGACAAACTCAAATCCATCATAAAAATTGACATTTGCGATGGATTTTTTCATTGCAATTTTTTTATTTTTTTATTTTTTTATATTTTGCAACAAAAAATTCATCACAAAATCCATCGCAAATTGTGACAAAATTTTTTCTGTTGCAAATTTTCATCGCAAAATAGCATTTTTTTAGTAGTAGTAAGTTTTACCTTTTTGCTTTTGCTTTTTCTTTGGTTGTTGGTTGAGCATGTCGAATATCTCGGGTAGTGAGGACACTAGGTCCCATGGGGTACAACTCCATGGCGAGGGTGAGAGTGAGAGTATGTCAAGTAGTTTGTTGAGTTCGAGCTCAACCTCTAGTAACTTGAGTGATGATAGGGCTGCTTCGGGGGGCGAGGCAGGCTCAAGTGAGGTGCCAGCACCACGTGGTTGCCTTTTCACCCTAATCAATATAGTGAGTTTGTTTCCAAGATTACCTTAAACAATTTAGTACGTATTAGGGAACTCTACCATATCCCTACGGAGTATGAACTGTTAGCTCCCAGCCCACAGGATAAGATGCATTGACCTCCAAAGGGGTGTATTACCATTTCTGAGAAGGGGTTTAGGTGTGGGCTTAAGTTCCCTTTTGCGCTTGCATTGGTCAATCTCCTAGGCGGTTTGGAGGTTAGCATAATGCAACTCCTTCCCAATAATTTTTCAATCATATATTGTTTTGCTGTGTTGATGCACCTATTTGAACAACTAGCTTCTTTTGCCAGCTTCTCGAGTCTCTTCCATCTCCCAATGTCCTAAAAGTTGGTTTGCCCTGAGGAATTCAAGTTCTAATATCTCATGGCATGGTTGCGTCAAAAGTTCTTAGTGACTGCATCCTTCTTCTATGTCCAGGAATGGAAGAAGCATTTTCTTTGCATTTAAGGGCCCGGGGGGTTCAATATATTGAGGGGTAGTGGAGGGGGTATGTCGATATGCTAAGAAATTTGAACCTTAGTGGCCTAACACCTTTAATCGAGACCTGTTACGTTTGGCCAAATAGAGGCCTCAATTTTAATCAAGGAGAGGTGTTTGGTGCTAGTTGTCTTGTCACTGATTGAGCTGAACTTGCCCACGGGTAATTGATTAGGTAGTTCTCTGTCGATTGTTACAATTTTGCTTTATGCATCTTTCTGCTCAAGTTTAATTATTTTTATTTTGTATTGTATTTGTTTGGCAAATCAAGAAGAAATAATGAGTCGTCCAAGGCAAGAGGTGATGGCTAGGGCCTAAAGAAATGAGAAGCGCCATTTGGCGATGGCAGCTTGACGAGAGAGAGCTTCTACCACGACTTCAGCACCTTTGATCGCAGTCCTAATGCTCTAAACATCAATCAGATTCCTAAGGTGTTGCCTGCTTGACCAGTGAAGACGATTGGGAACAGCCACACAGATCGGGGCAAGAGACAAAAGGTTGAGCATAGGGGTCTTACGCCCAAGAGGATGGCGGGAGATAATGGCAAAGAGAAAGCTATCGCAACCAATCCACCTACAGGCTATAATTTGTTCAGCAAGTGTGGTGATGAGGTACTATTCTAATTACCCAAGCTGCCATCGCCTAGGTTTGGGACAGACCCAAACATGGCAATGAGTAACACGAGCTCAGTTATGTCATCGGGGTCAATGGGGGCTACTGCACTTAAATACTTGCTGGCTGGCTTTTCACATCCGATTAAAGAAAATTCATAGACCTGAGCCAGACAGGTGCACTCAGGGCTCTAACATACCATTGCAATAAGGTAAGCATTTTTTTTTCTTGTCGGATGCTGTTTTTGGTCGATCACACTTATCTAATGAGCAACCTTTTATTTTAGGTGAGCCAGCTTAGGTATCATTTCTACTAAAGGCCAAAGTTAGCTCTAGTCAATCGGGAGCAATTACAAGAGGAAGGGGGCTTGAAAACCCTCAAGGTGTAGCTCGAATCACCTAGGTTTGGATCGACCAACTAATTAAGGAGGTGGTAGACCTCTATTAGCAACTCAATATTAAAGATGAGCAAGTGGTCATAGCTGTCCAGGAAAGAAGTTGAATGGATGAGATACTAAAGAAGGCTCAATTGGACATACAACTGAGCTATGACTTTGGTCGAATGGTGGGGTGTAATGTAGAGCTGGAGAAGGCTCGGGCGACATTCTTTTGGAAGCTCTCTCTAATGCGAAGGGAGATATTGCAACAGTTTATGTTCTGCTTAGTTTTTCAAGATGTGAGGGTAGGATTTTTGTTCGATGATACGAAGATAGCATTCAACAAGGCTGTTAAGCAGTTTAAGCATTTAGGCTATGCCTTTCGAGCCGAAGATAAGGATCGTATAAGTCCTATCCTAGATAAGCAGCTGCAATCTTATCCTAAGCTTGAGGAGATTGTGATCGAGAAAGGTATAGAAGGGGGTGCTATAGGCACTGTTTTGATCGAGCCAATGATCGTTGCTCAGTAGAGGCAAGTAGATATGGAGAGAAAGCTTGTTGAGCTAGCAAAGGAATTCGACTTTACTAATAATTTTATTTTTGAGATCCGGGATAGCACGATCAACATCGGCTAGTATTTGCTATGCCCTACGACTTATGGTTGATATGGGGGGCCTTTGTGACTAGCAAAAGTAGTTCTCCCCCTTGCATTAGCAATGCTCCAGCCACAGGCGGTGGTCCCAGTTTTGTTAAGCAATAAGCTTGACTAGGCAATTGAGGAAGGTGCTTAGGGGTCAAGCCATAATTGAAGTTTATGTTCTTTTCCCTCTTTTTTTTGTTGATAAAAGTTGTATTTCAACTAACAAAGATTTTGTTCAATGAAATATAATGTTATTTTGATCTACGTGTAGCTAATGTTGTACACTTTCTTTGCTTTACGCCAATTATCTTGTTGAATATGAGTGGTGGATAGCCGAATTAGCTGACATAAACCCCATAGCAAAGTTTAGGATTAGTAGAGGTTACTATCTCTTGCTAAGAGACTTGCGATCTTGTCGAAATATATTTATGTGTTCAATATTTTATTTTCAAATTGCCTTCAACTTTACAGTCAAGTATTATGGATATCACTTGGATGAGTCCAATTGTATTTGACATAATGTGTCATAAAATTTGTAGGACTTTAATTATGGGCGTGAAGCCATTGATTGGGTCGACTACGGGGTCGACCATTATTTTTTTCTGTAAAACTTTTGACTCCTTTATTTGGTAGTTGGGGGTTGCTCATCAATCGACTATGAACGTTGGGTTGGAAAGCTTTGGTTTGGCAGCTTGAAGCTGCTTCTTGGGTTGACTAGGGGGTCGACTTGAAACTTAGGGCTTGGAAGCCTTGATTTGGCAGCTAGATGCTGCTTTTTGGGTAAACGTAAAACGTTGGGCTTAGAAGCTTTAGTTTAGTAGCTTGAAGCTACTTCTTAGGTTAACTATGGGGTCGACTTGGAAGCCTTGATTTTGTTGTTGTAGCATTATAAGTGAATGATAGTACTGTTTTTAAGACTTTATTTATATCAAACAATATGGAGATTATTACAAAGCCTTTTTATACATAGAATTTCTTCAAGTTGATAGCATTCCATAGGTGAGAAAGCTCGTTCTTGTCAATGTTGGCAAGCCAATAGGTGTTGTGCTTTGATACCTTAACAACAGTATAAGTCCTTCCTATTTTAGTTCAAGTTTGCCGACATTCTTGGATATTTTCACCTTATTGAGAATTAGATCTCCAACCTTAAAATGGTACGGTTGGACCTCTTTATTGTAGTCGTTTGCCATTTTTGATCTATAATGTTGCATGATGTTATAGGCTTCTTGTCTCCGCTCATCGATTGCCTTTGGGTTGAGTTTCTTTTCAGATGTGTTTTTTATAGGGTTGAAGTAGATCAGTCTAACTGTGTGTTGTATGGGTTTAAAAGGGATAATTGCTTCAAAATCGTAAACCAGACTGTAAGGGCTGTGACCTATAGCTGTACGAGGGGTGGTCCTGTATGCCTATAACACCTGAAGGAGGTCATCTGCCTAGCTCGACCTTGTCCCTAGTATTTTGGCCTTCAGATGGTTGAGGATGGTTTTGTTCATTACCTCTATCTGGCCATTCTATTGAAGGTTCCTTACTGAGGTAAAGTGTTGGATGATCCCCAAAGTCTTGCACAAACTTTGAGTGTTCCTACTTTGGAACTACATCTGATTGTTTGAAATGAGGATCTCAGAGGGACCAAAAGGGCAGATAATATTTTTCCAAATGAAATTTTTTATGGCCGCATTAGTTATATTTGGGACAGCTTCAACCTCGTACTATTTGATGAAATGCTCGACTGCCATAATTATGAACTTTCTCTAACCTGTCGTCTTTAGCAATGATCTTAGAATATTGAATAGGGGATTGATATTGGCCATGTGATTTGAACATTAACCATGGGCACCGCATGTTGGTGTGGGAGGTTCGAGTGGACTTGGCATGATAGACACTTTCGAGCAAAATCAATAGCATCTTTCGATAGAGTAAGACAAAAGTATCCATATTTGATGATCTTATAAGCAAGAGATCTTTCTCCTGAATGGTTACCACACATGCTCGCATGGATATCCTGTAAGACTTCGTGAGCCTGGTTGCGATACAGGCACCTCAAGGGTGGTCCGAAGATCAATATTTTATAGAGCTGGCCATATTCATCGAGTGCAAACTTGATGGCTTGTCCTTGAAGGCGACATGCCTCATTTTTTGTCTTCAAGAACCATGTTGTGGCTCAAACAGAGCTTTATTGGATCTTACCATGAAGTGTCTTTTCGATGCTCCCTACTAAATTCTCTTTAAAGGTGCCTATTGATGATTTGTTAGTGATAAAAAAAGTTATTGTTCTGTCTCTTGTATCCCTGGTCAAGCTAGCAAATTTAGACAAGGCATCTGCTCGCTCATTCTCTAATCGAGGTACCTAGTTGAGAGTAAACTTTTTGAATGACTGTTGTTGTCTTCTAAGTTATGTCAGGTACTGGTTCATTGTCGAGTCCTTAGACTCAAAATTTCTTTCAACCTGTTCCACAACCAACTAGGAGTTATGATTACTGCCAGGTGCTCAACTCCTCGATCGAGTGCCATCTTCATCCCAACAAGGAGAGCCTCGAACTCAGCCTCGTTATTGGTGATTGCAAAATCAATTTTGATCACAAAATTATATTCTTCCATTGAAAGGGAATGGAGAGCCACTCATGCTTTACTTTTGGACATGGTCGATGATCCATCGACGTGGAAAGTCCAAACAAGAGGAATTTTGCTACTGTGTTCGGGGAGATCAATCTGCTTGATGATAAAGTCGACCAAGACCTGTGCTTTGATGGTTGTTTTAGGTTGAAAGGTGATATCAAACTCTCCCAACTTTGTTAAACTCTCCAAAGTGTTTGGCTTTCAAAGTACTTACTTCAACGGCTAATTTGTTAGTACTATCATTGCATAGGACTGAAAATATGGTCGCAGCTTTTGAGCTATAGTGACTAATGCTAGGGCAAACTTCTTGATCTCCAAATAATTCTGGCCCTTAGAGTGCCTTGCTACAATAATAAAGTGGTCGATGATTCTTGTCCTTGGTCAAAATCAAAACTGAGTTGATTGATGCTTTAGAAACAACTGAATAGATGTGCAGTACCTCTCTAAGCTCTGGCTTGGCGAGCATGGAAAGGAAAGGATAAATACTACTTTAATTGGACTAGAGCTCGATCACACTATTCATTCCATTGGAAACTTAACTTCTTGGCATTTCTGAAAATCTTGAAAATGGGTAGGCTCTTATCAGCTAAATAGGCGATGAATCTTCCAAAGGCTATAATTCTCCCAACTAGGCGTTGTACATCTTTAACTATTTAAGATGGAGTAATGTCCAATATTGCCTGAATTTTCTACGAATTGGCTTCAATGCCTCTTTGACTGACCATATAAGCCTCTTTGAACTCCGAATGTACACTTATTTAGATTTAACTTCATGCTGGATGCTTGCAATATGGCAAAGTTGTAGTTGAGGTCAAGCAAATGGTCCTTGGCCTTCTCTATTTTGACAATCATGTCATCGACATAAACCTCTATAGACTTGCCAATCTCATTCTTGAACATAAAATTGACCAGTCTCTAATAGGTTATTCCAGCATTTTTGAGTCCGAAGGGCATGACCAAAAACCAATAAGCTTCATTGGGGACTATAAAAGAGGTTTTATCCATGTTCGCAGGAGCCATGAATATCTGGTGATACCCTTGAAAGGCATCTATCATACTTAACAGTTTACAACCAGCCGTATAATCTACTAATAAATCTATACGAGACAGGGGGTAAAGATCCTTAGGGAAAACTTTATTCAAATCAGTGAAATTATTACATATATGCCATTGTCTCTTATTCTTGGGGACGAGTACAACATTACAAAGCCAAGATGGGTACTGCAATTCTATTATATAGCTTGCATCTAAGAGTTTGTTGACTTCCTCTTCGATGATCTAGCTCTTCTCAGTATTGAAAGTTCTCGCCTTATACTTGATGGGCTTATAAGAGGCATTGACATTGAGGCGATGAACAATTATACTGGGATCGATTCCTTGGATGTTAATTGCCTTCCAAGCAAAGACGTTGATATTTCTCCATAAAAAATTAACCATGAGACATTTTATGTGGTGGCCCATATTTGTTTTGATGTGGTCTTATCGGGGTTCCTTGGCTCTAGCTTAACCGATTTGAACTCCTCGATGGGCTCCACTCTGGTGCTTTCTAACTTTCTCTTTTTGCTGGCTTGGCGTTCATCAGGCTCTGCTATAGGGGCATCCCCCAAGGTCTTCAATTGTGGTCAAATCATCTGCTCACTTGACTTGATCAAAACTGTGTAACATCGCCAGGCTTTCTTAAGGTTGCATACCAGCTTACTTGTGCCTACCAGTGTTGGGAATTTGATTTTCATATGATAAGTTGATACAATAGTTCAAAAATTATTGAGAGTTGCTCGACCAATTATGACTTTGTAAGCAAATAGAGCGTCGATGACCAGATAGTTTATCATCAGTATTTTCCTACGAAGAACCTCCCCAAATAATGTAGAGAGGTTGATGGAGCCTTCTGGTATAATTTTTGAACCCCCAAATCAGACCAGAGGTATATGCATGGGCTTGAATTTCTACTGGCCTAGGTTCATCATTTTCAAAGTTTAGAAGAAAATGATGTTGGCAAAACTGCTATTGTCGATCAAAACCTTTCTAACTTCAAAGTTGGCGACCTTGACGGAGACCACCATGGGATAGTCAGCTTTTTGGTTGATGTTTTTTCCTTCGAGATGGGCAAGGTCATCATCGGTGAAAAAAATGAGCTCTGAATGGGTCGACCAATGGAATATTATTTCAATCGGGGAGGCTTTAGTCGACTTTAGTCTCCGCTGCGTCTACCTTTTGACTGAATTTGAGTCCCTCCCAGTGAGACCTCCCGCAATCATGTCAATTACTCCTTTATTGGGTAGGCGGTTATCTTGGGTGGGTTTCTTTCCTTTATCGTGCCTCCTCGGGCTAATCAACCATTCACTACGAGAAGTTTGGTCAGTTTTTCCCTCTTCAGTCTTGATGGCTTCAATGACATGTTGTTTGAAATGGCCTTGTCTAATCAGCCTCTCAATTTCATCATGCAGATTGAAGCAATCTTCTGTGTCATGGCCCATTTGCTTGTGAAATTGGTAATATTTTTTTGATTTTTTCATTATCTCAGTCTTGGTGAGCTTCTTTTGTTTCTTGAGGAGGTTGTCGTGCTGGATTGCAAAAAACACCTCATTCCTCGTGTGGTTGAGCAGAGTGTAATCATGGAAGCATTTGATTGGAGATCAATGACCCTCCCTCTGTTGCTGGTCATCTTTCTCTTTATTTTTCTTTTTCTCAACCTCAGGATTGCTAAATTTTAATATGTTCATTTTTCCTGGGTTATGTATTTCTTTGCCAGGTCGAGCAACTTTTTCATCGATCGTGGGCATTCTCGCACCAAATTATTAACGCATTCCTTGTGTTTAAGCCCCAGGAAAAAAACATCAATCCTAGGGTTGTCAATTTTCAGCACCTCCATGTTGAATCTTATAAATAAGTCACAAAGGGACTCATCCTTATTTTACTTCACAGTGTGAAGATGGGTGTTAGGGAGCTTCGCCTTTCGTTGACTAGCAAATTAGTGCAGAAACGTATCATATAGTTGGTCATAGAAGTATATTAATGTTGGCTTGAGTTTAACAAACTAATCGAGCATGATACCTTAAAAAGTGGTAACTGACATCTTCGCATATATGTAGTCATTATGTCCATATAGTTACATCATATGCTTGAACTGCATCAAGTGTTTATTAGAGTTAGTTGAGCCTTCATACTATTGGAGTTTGGTTGGGACCTTTGCATCAATAGCGATGTGCTCGTCAATTATCTCTTGGATGAAAGGTGACCCTCTTTTGCGGTGAAACCTTTGGGACCATTAGGGTTGGGCATCCTTTCCATGTTTCTCCTTGAGATCTAATTAAGGCATCTATTCAACTGTTGGACTTGGTAAGAAATTTTTCCCACTTCTTTTGATCTACTTGGGTTATATTGTGGTTGAACCAGGGTCGAGCATGCTGTAAGGCTCGAATAGGCTAAGCCGTATGATCCGCTAATTTGCTAATCTTTTAACACTATTTGAGTTTTGATTGTTCGACCCTATCATGTTGTTGGGCTCGATTAGGTCGAACATAATGGTTAATGGTATCTTCAACTTTCTCTCGTGGATTGTGTTGACCCTTCTCTCTAGAAAGGCGCTTGGGGATAGCTTCTCGCTTGGTTGGCGGGCGCCCAGACTATGGATGACCTCAGCTATCTCCAGGGAAACTCTCTTCTGGTGGTGGCGGTTAAGGGGTCGCGTTGGTGGTTGGAGCGGGCACGATAGTGTGTTGATTTAGTATGGCAGAAAGCTGAGTAGAAATCTAGTTGAAAATATGCTCACTGATTTACTGCATTAGTTGGTTCATGGTTAGGCTAACAACTTGCTCTAGTAGGATGGTGGGGCTTGGGACATGTGATCCTTATTGAGGTTGAGGGGGAGGAAGAGATGCTGTACTTCTATTTTCCTCCTCTCGGATGTGGCATACTTGGTGTTCACCATTCTTTCAATTGTAATCTTAAGTTTCCCACAAATGGCATAAAAAATGATGAGGTTGAAAGTTATTTTATTGGATTGGGATAGTATTTGGGCTAATTCGATCAGAGAGGTCAAAAATCTAATAGTGATATCTCTTTAGGTTGAGATTTGCAATCATTAGCACATGTTAGACTTACTGAGGTGCCCTCGGCTATGGTACTCTGACGCTTAAGTTAGTATTGGTCAAGTAAGAAAATCGAGCAACAGAGTAAGAACGTATAATAAAAATAGCATACTTGGAGGGTAGCTAGCAATAGGGTATTTACAGCCTTTTTCAAGGGAATGATATGTCTAAAATACCCTTATCAAATGTAGAGGGCTTTTGTCCTTACTTGGGAGATACAGGTCATTTCTCATCCTTGTACTATTCCAAGTGACACCACCTCTTGCTTTCCTGGGAAAATAGTATTCTGGAGGTGTGTTTCCTAACAGAGGTAGTGGCAGAGGTGATACTGGGGTGACATGCGTCATTGATGCAGAGGCATGCTAACTGTTAGGATATTAAATGTGGCAGAGATATGATTGGGCATTGGAGTGAGTACTCTAGTTGATGGTGATTGACCAGAGAAAGTGGTTGACCAAAAAAATAGTTGAAGGGAATAAGCAACCTGAAACCTCCCGTCAGATAGGGTTGAGAACACTTCATTCAATTTGGAGGTTATGGTCAAGTGGCTCGGCCAAGGTTATTGCACAGGCAAATGGGCAATGCTTAACAGCCCAACCAGGTTTGGAAGCATAATTAGGCTTCAGATGCAAAGTGGTTGGAAGCATACTTTGGAGTTGATAAATGTTGGGCTATTCCATATCATTGTTAAATATTAATATTTTTAACATTATTATGTGAATCAGACTTAAGGGTGTTAATGAGTTGAGCTTGAGTAAAGCTTGGCAAAACATGCAGGCTCGAGCTCGAGCTCGATGAGCCTATTGTTAATGGCTTGAGATCGAGCTCGAGCTCACAAGCTTGATACAAGTCAAGCTCCAGTTCAGCTCACTAAAAAAAATTCTAAATCAAATTAAATATTAAATTATTAATATATATATATATATATATAATTATTAAAATGTTAAATTAATAAAATGATTTAAATTATAATTATTAATAAAATATAAAATTATTAATATATTATAACAATTTAATATGATATAATAATTATTTAAAACTAAACAAAGCAAATTATTAATATATATTACTTAATTAATATATAAAAATATTTAAAAATAGATAAAAGCACATGAGCCGGCTCATGAGGTTTTTGAATAACTAAAGTAGAGCTCAAAGCTTTTATGATTTTTGAATAAATGTTAGCCTCCATGAACAAATTTACTAACATGATTCAAAATTTTATGTCAAAATCCAAAAATATTTTCCGATGATTGTTCTAATAACTTTTAGACGAAAATACCTTTGGACTTATTATACTATTTCTAGTATTATGGGGGTGTAATTTTAATATTATTTAAATTACTCATAATAAATTTAAATATATTTTATTACTAGTAAAATTTCTCAAATATTGACAAACCTTTGAATTCAAATTGAATTAAAAAATAAAAGTTTAAAATCATAAACCTATCTAAAGTAATTTAATTAAATTTAATCAAACTTATTTATTAATTAAAAATAAAATAAGTAAAAAGTTAATAAAATTACAAATAAAATTAAAATCAAATCCATATCTTAGATAATGTAATTTTAAATTACATACTCAATAATATTAAAATAATAAATATATAATATAATTTTACGTAGATTAAGTTGAATTTGTTTATTAATTAAGAAACAAAATAAAAAAAATAGAAAAAATAAAAATAAAAATATATTATTTTAAACAATAAAATTTCATTATTTTAAATTGCATATTGATATGGGATAGCCCAACAGGCCCAACTTCAAATGAGACAGCCCACGAGGCCCAACTTGATACGGTATAATCCAGTAGGCCCAACAGGCCCAAATTCAGAAGAGATAGCCTATGAAGCCCAGAGGCACGTCAGTCTAGTCGACTTGTATCGACCCCATTTGGTAAGCCCCACAGTCGACCCATAATGACCTAAGGGCCACTTCTGAAGCTTTATCATCTAAGTTTGGTCGACATGAATCGACCTTCGGTTGCAAGTTAGACAAGTTGAATCTCTTGGCATTGAATACACGTGGCGGCTGATGTGACTGCTGCCAACGGATGTAACCGCTTCAAACAACTCTGGCAATCTTGCCAACGATTTTGGTAGGAGCGCGTTCCTACTGATATGACTATCCAGAAAAACAGGAGATTGCACCACCTGGCACAGTCTCGGGATCTGGGCAGAGAATGACTCTCAACCCCTTGTCATGGGAAAAGCAAGTACACCTGATAAGGGTATTTGGATAAAATCACACCCTCATCAGACTATAAATTCTACAAGCACCACCAATATTAAGATAATGCCATTACACTATTCACTACATACTTACTCTATATTCTCCGATCTACCGA
>JACGDI010005859.1:187458-210078 GCA_014898725.1 Jacaranda copaia
GACCTACAAGCTCATAGCAGCATCACATATATATCTTATAATTTTAAAGTAATAATTTCAAAATAATATAGTTAATGTAATTAAGTATATTTATTAATTAAAACAACAAACTAAAAAATAAAAATAAAATATTAAATTATTATTCTAACAATGTACATACAATTAAACTTTGGAACCCAAAAAACCAATTTTTCCTATTGTTGTGCCTCCAGTGGTCTTTTGTTAGAGACTGATGTTTGTCTCTTTATGCTACAACCGTATCATGGATTCAGTTTGTTCATTGATTATGTATTAATCCTTTTTGGAATTTCTAGTGCAACATGTATGCTAAAATTCTAAGTGAAAATTTATGTAGTGCGTATACCCCGTTGCTCAAAGCACTAAAAATTTCATGTGTCGTTCTTTTCAACCTTTACCTTTATTTCAGTCTGCTATTTCATATGGTAATTATATCTCACTAAATAATTTTACTTAACTATTTCAAATTAAAAATTGTTTTGGCTTAATCACATAACCCCTTCTCCGAATATGCAAAACAAAAATGTGAATAAAACAAATAACAAGTTAAATAGCTAGGGCTACAAGGAAAATTTGGAAATGGAGATTTTGATCGTGTTTGGTTTTACGTAAAATGTTTATTTCTATGTATTCTAACTTTTAGTTATGGCATTAGATGATAAACCAAGAAAATGGCTAAATTCTCCACTGATTTTCTGTTGCAGAGTTTGTTATTTTTTATTCTCTTTGTCCAGAGGTCACATTGTTTGACTGTTTCTTGCTCACGCAATTTGTGAGCACTCCTTCTTGTATGAATAGCCTACAAAAGGCCGTACTGTAAACACTTCTTAATACATACATCTTTTCCGCATCATGCTTTTGCTCAAAATCTATCATGGTATTAGAGCCATGATCCCTCTCTAACATACCTATCATCCTTCTTCCCCGCCCCCCGCCCCCCGCCCCCCCAAGAAATGGCTTCCCCACCAGATCCTACTCTCAACCCCTCTAGTCCTCACTACTCTCACCCAAATGAAAATCCATCTCTAGCGTTAGTCTCTCTTGTTCTCTCTAGCAGTAGCTATACTTCTTGGTGCAAAGCGATGTGGATGTCTCTTTTGTCTAAGAACGAGCTAGTTTTTGTTGATGTTTCTTTGCCCCCACCGCCCCGTAAAAGTCCCCTCTTTCTAGCATGGGAGCCTTGCAACACAATGGTTCTCTCTTGGCTCATTCACTCTATCTCTCCCTCTATTACCTAGAGCATTCTGTGGTTAGACAAAGCATCTGATTTCTGGTTTGATCTCAAGGAGTGCTTTTCACAAGGTGATGCTTTTTGCATCTCCGAACTCTAGGAAGAAATCTATTCTTTTTGGCAAGGTGACCACACGGTAACTAATTATTTCACAGCCTTGAAGATCCTATGGGATGAACTACTAAATTTTTGGCCCATCCCCTCCTGCTCTTGTGCCAACATCTGTTCTTATGGGGTTCTTGAGATTGTTAAACGCTACCAAAATAATGACTATGCTCTTTGATTTTTACGCGGTCTTGGAGTTCACTTTTCTGTAGTCCGATCACAAATTTTGCTTATAGATCCCCTCCCTCCAATTAGTTGGGTCTTCTCTATGGTAATTCAATGGGAACGGCAGCTTTCACCTATTCCCAACCAGGTGTTTGTTAATCAGTCTGCCCCTCTACTACTTCCCACACCTCCTCAGCGATCTCTAAAACCCCCCTTCCAAGCCGACTACTAGTGATAATCATTTTTGTACATACTACGGCAAGCCTGGACATACTATTCAAACCTGTTACCGTAAGCATGGCTTTCATCCTAGGTTTAAGCCTCACAACTGCATTAGTCTAGCTCACAATATCGTTACTGTTGATGCTTTTGTCTCACTCAATTTGACTGCATCTACTATTCTAGCAGCCACTGATCAGTCTCTGCTCCATCCCTCACCCAGTAGTTAATAATGAGCTTACTTTTTTTTCCATAGAATCTGCCTCAGGTAATGCACTCTCTCCCTCTTCTTCCTCTATTTAGATTCTGGATATGGGTGCCACTGATCATATCACTTGCTCTACTTCTTTTTTTACCTCTTACACACATATACCTTCACTTTGGATCACTGTTCCTATGGCCGGCATATCTCTGCTTTTTTATCAAGCTCTATACCTCTTTCTCCCACTCTTGTTCTCTATAATGTTTTGTACATTCCCCAATTTTCTTTCAACTTAATTTCAATAGCTAAATTGACTTCTTCACTCCCTTGTTGCTTTCTTTTTCACCATTCTCCTTTTTTTTTTTTTTTTGTAGGACTTGGGCTCGTGGAGGACAATTGTTACAGCTAGAATACAAGGTGACATATATTCTCGATTCCTCTTCAGACCTCCATCAACCTCGCCTACCAAATCCTTTACTGTTGCCTCTGCCCCGTTCGATTTTTAGCACTCTTGCTTCGGCCATGCCTCAGCTAGCTGCCTTAAATTGCTCCGTTCTTTTATACCTAACCTAGCTATTATTGATAATTTGGCTTGTGATGAATGCCACTATGCTAAACAAAAGAAGTTACCATTTAATGTTAGCCTTAGCCATACTTAATGTTTCTAAATGATACATGTCAATATTTGGGGCCTCTTACCACCCTGTCTATTCATGGTTATCAATATTTTCTTACAATTGTGGAAGATTTTAGTCGTTTTACTTGGATATTTTTTCTTAAAAGCAAATTTGATGCAGGGGGTTTAGTACATTCCTTTTCAATTTGGTTGAAAATCAATTTGCTAGCCTTATTAAAATAATAAGAAGTGACACTGGGGCTGAATTTGCTACACCAACCTTCTCTTCTTCAATAGGTGTTATTCATCAATCATATTGCGTTGAAACCCCCCAACAAAAATGGCATTGTCGAATGCAAGCACCAACACATACTTAGTGTAGCCCGTGCATTACTTTTTCAATCTTCTTTGCCAAAAACCTAATGGACTTGTGCTATTTCTCATGCCACACACATCATAAACCAACTCCCATTACCTCTTCTTCAAGAAAAGTCCCATTTCCAATTGCTTTACAGCATTGCTCATAATTACACCTCACTTAAAGTATTTGGTTCCTCATGTTATGTAAACACTCTCTGCCAATCGTACCAAACTAGATCCCCAGGCTCATTAATGTGTTTTTCTTGGATATAAGCTCGGCACTAAATCTTACCTTCTTCTTGACTTACACACTAAAGAAATTTTTGTTTCTCGCCATGTCACTTTTTATGAAAGCATTTTACCCTTTAAAAACGAAGCCTAAGCTTCATCACTTTCTCTTCCCATATATCCTACAAGCCTTGGTTTGATGTTGATCTTCCCTCTCCTTCTCCCATATCTTCAAAACTCGCTATGTTTACTCATCACTCAACTAGAACTCGCAAACGCTCGGCCTACCTCGATAATTTCATTGCTACCTTGCTTCCACTAATGGACTGCCTCCTCCAAGTTTAGGTATCTCCTACTCCCTTTCTAATGTTCTGTCTTCTTATCGCTTGTCTCCTTCCTGCACAACTTTGGCTTGCTCTATTTCTTCTAACTTGAACCCAGGTCTTACAAAGAAGCTGTTTAATCTCAGTGCTGGGTTGATGCTATGCAATGTGAGTTTGCTGCTCTTGCTTTAACTGGAACTTGGACACTTACTTCTTTATCTCCAGGCTAGTTAGTCATGGGTTATAAATGGGCATATTACATTAAATATCTTGCTGATGGTTCCATAGAAAGACACAAAGCTCGTCTTACGGCCAAGGGGTGTACACAAACTGAAGTTATTGATTACTTCGACAACTTTTCTCTGATAGCCAAAATCACAACAGAGCGTCTTTTCATTGCCATTGCGGCTGCCAAGGAATGGTTTTTAAAACAACTTGATATTGATAACACCTTTTTACAAGGCGATCTTCATGAAGATGTTTATATGTCCCTACCGCCAAGCCTTCTCCTACCCCAAACCTAGTTTGCAAGTTACAAAGTCTTTATATAGGTTAAAACAGGCTAGCCGTCAATGGTTTTCTAAACTTTCTGGTGCTCTTTTTTCTTTAGCTTATTTGCAATCTGAGGCTAATCACTCCTTTTTTCATCAAATCTTCTAACCATTAATCACTGCCCTCTTAGTTTACGTGGATGACATCATTCTTGTCGGTAATGATTTGGATGAAATAAATTCCATCAAAGCTTATCTTTACTACTCCTTCCGCATAAAGGATCTCTCGATGACCTCAAATTCTTTCTTGAGTTAGAAATTGCCAGCTCTTCCAGAAGAATTGCACTTTGCCAATGCAAGTGTGCGCTTGACATCTTTAGTGACACCGGCTTTCTTGGTAGCAAGCCCATTGCCACACTTATGAACCCCTCTCTACGGCTCCACAAAGAATCTGGTGATCCTCTTCCAGAGGTGCCTTCTTATCGTCACCTTGTTGGGCATCTTCTATATTTAACATCCACTCAGGCTAGACATCACTTTGCTGTCTAGCATCTTAGTCAATTTATGGATTCTCCCACCACGACACGCCTACAAGCTGCTCACCATATTCTCAGATATATCAATTCAGCTCTAGGTCTTGGCCTCTTCTTTCCTAGCAACTCCTCATTGATACTGAAGGCCTTTAGTGACTCTGATTGGACCATATGTTTAGACAACCGCCATTCTGTAACTTGTTACTTTGTCTTTCTTGGCAATTCTCTCATGAGCTGGAAAGCTAAAAGCAATCTACTGTGTCCTGTTCTTCCTCTGAGGCTGAATATCGTGCGCTCACTTCCACCACATGGGAGGTTCAGTGGCTATCCTATCTTATTTGCGATTTTCAAATTGATACCTCCATTCCGGCTCTCATTTTCTACGACATTCAGTCCGCTCTCCAGATTGCTGCAAATCCTACATTTCATGAGCGCACAAAACATATCAACATTGATTGTCATATCGTCCGTCAGAAAGTTCAATTTGGTCTCATTCGTCCCATGCCGTGTTCTTCTTCCGATCAACTAGCAGAGATATCTGCACGAAGCTGCTGCCCATTTCATCTTTTTGCCAAATTCTATCTAAACTGGGCATGTTAAACATACACGTTTCAGCTTCCGAGGGGGTGACAAACCAAGAAAATGGATAAACATTCCACTGATTTTCTATTGCAGAGTTTGATATATTTTATTCTCTGTCCACATGTACACAATTTGCAGAGGTCACATTTTTTGATTGTTTCTTGCTCACGCAATTTGTGAGCACTCCTTGTATAAATAGCCTACAAAATTACACACTGTAAATACTTTTTAATATATACATTCTTTCTGCATTATGCTTTCGCTCAAAATCTCTCATTAGACGTGCAGTTATGCTTTAGACTATGAGGAAACGTTAATGAGTTCTAAAAAACATTTGATTTTTAGGGAGATTAATGTTTCTCTAGATCCCATGTTAATTTGCCTAATTAACATTTTTATAACTGTGACCATATAAGGAATTACTTGCCAGACACAATAATTACTTTATAATGTGGGACAATTATTATACACATTTATTAATATGCAATCATAATTAATTTTGACTTAGTATGAATATAGATACAATGGATTGGTGACTTCTTTTCAGACAGTCTTTTTCTTTCTTTTCAAGTGATTGAATCTAAGCATGTTTATGGTTCAGTAATCACTTTTTAATCTTGTCTTTATTCAAATTATTTAATAATTTAATTTTTAAATACAAGAGCATTTAACGTGACCGCCCTAAGTATTGTATTCCAAGTAGAGAAAAAAATAAAAAAATAAAAAATAATGATATTATTATTATTATTATTATTATTATTATTATAGCGCTGGCATGTGGGTTCTTCATTCTGCCGAATACAGACAGTTTTATTGTCTCTTTGAATGATTGGGCCACTGTTTTTCTCTCTGATGAGCGGCTAGAGTGGCAAAAAATTGTTCTCTAGTAAGTAATTAATATTTTAGGCCCTCAATTTTGACACAGATTTCGTCCAAGTCTTTCGATGGCAATTACTAGGATTAGTTCTTCTGGTAATTGAACAAAATTTAGAATAATGTTACCACCAAGAGAGTATACAAAGTACAAATATTCTCTGTTTTTCAATGCACTAAAAACATCAGGACACTAAAGTTTAGCTAGCTTCTTATTTTTTGTACAGAATAGGTTTGTCTTGGTTAAATTACAATTTTCCCATTCGCTTTCATAGGTGCAATGGAAACTACGTTTATCATATACTCAGCCGCATTGTCTGAACAGAAGCATATCTCTTGACTCTGATGTTCCAAAACATTAATTTGTGATTTTTTCATTTCTTTCTTACAATACTATCTATGTCTTAGACTAATTCAAGATTTAATATGATCATCTGATGTTGTCTATTTTATTGTGAATTAGACCTTTTACGATAATTTAGATAATTTCTTTTCAATTGATGCATCGTCGTATATTCTACTTCTCATATACATATTAAGTGTATAAATATTTTCTTATAAAAAAGTTAATTTATTGTTGGATTATATATATATATATATATATTTATACTAAGTATATATCCGTTAAATGGAATAAAAAATAAAATACCATAAAAAAATTAAGGGTCCAAGATGTGTTCTATGGTGGGTCAAGCATCAATTTTATTACGTATTTAGTTCTCAATCGTGTCATGTCCAAGGTTTGCTGATTTTTCAGGCAAAAGGGGCTCTTCCAAATCAATTATGTGACTTGTGTTGTCTGAAACTTGAGTATACAATGTTGTTTGATCATTTTGCTTCTTGATTTCGGTAGCGTCTTCCTTCTGATCTTGATGGTCTTTTGCTTTGCCCCACAGCACAATGTAGAGTCCAATAATCACAGCCAGTCCACCTAGCATGCTGTTGTCAGGGCAAATGTACTCTTTCCATTAGAAAAAATAAAATAAAAAAAACAAGTGAAAATACTGTTTTATATAGTAACCTAGCTGTAAGAGTTGTACCTTCCAGTGTAGAGCTCTTCGTGCAGAAAAATGCAAGCAAGTACTGTTACAATGACAGTTCCTAGAGGATTGAACATAGCAGAGAAGAGTGGACCTCTCTTTGCAATGCACCAGGCTTGAGCAAAGAAAGTAACTGCCGATGCTAGACCCTATATATATACACATTCCAAAAACCCAAAAAAAAAAAACGGGAGAGAGAGAGAGAGAGAGAGAGAGAGAGTATTAATCCACCCAATTTTTGATTTTATTTTTATTTAAAAACATTTCCTCGGAAAAAAAAATAAATACAATGCTGATTAATAAATTAAAAACCATTTAATTTACTCACTGCATAAAAGCAGCAAAATAGTTGAAGTGGGGCTGTCATTTTCCAGGATTCCATATTTGGCTCGACGATTAATGTGAAGATCCCAGATTGGACCGCTGCAATGAGGCACATCCATGCTGTTAATGAAAGATGGTCGGGATAGCAAGCTGTTACGTGGACCTGTTTAACAGGAAATTAATGGGACATTGAAACTTAGTATTGATTTAATATGTTAGATATATCTGTAATTTTTGAGGAAATTAATTAATCGTGCGATATTGTAATTAATATATACCTGCAAGATTAGCCAAAGTGACCAGCAACAAGAGCTTCCTAAAAGAAATAGACAGCCTAGTAACCATGTGTCGTGTGATCCTTCTCCTAGGAAAAGTGAGTTTCTTGGCTTAAATTCCATGTTAAGTAACTTTGGACCTTTCAATAGTGCCGTTGCAGCAGCACCACCCACACAAATAATTGTTCCAATGATCTTAGCCAGACTTCTCAAGCTTCGGAGATGAACTTTTTCTAACCTATTAATTAATTCATATCAAGAAAATTAGGACTATGTTTGGTTGTAAATTATTAATTTATTTTTTAACTCCTAAAATGTAAATAAATAAATCATACATATTCCCCAACCTCACTTTCAAAACACACTTAAAAAATTCAAAATACCCTCCCAATTCATTTCCTATCTATTTCCCAATGTCTAGCCGTCTTATTTTTTATCCCCCTACCTAATCTACACATACACATATATAATAATTTTAAAATATCAATCACTAACCTAACAAGAAAATTATTGATATGACATTTTATTTCCTCCCAAAATACAACTAAATAAATAATTTTCTCTCAAAATATTCTTCAATTACCACTCAAAATACAAACAAAAAATTATCGCATTCCCTAATCCTACTTTCCAAAAATTATTTTCCTAAAATATTTTGACAAAATGCTCTAAAATATAAACAAATGAGCCCTAAGCAATTGTCAAAATAGGCACGATATATACATACTTACATGTATATGAAAATAATTAAATATGTTATCAAATAGAATTACATAAAAATTAAATTCTATTAACATATTATGCCGCCATATTTGTGGAATTTTGACATCCATGTCTAATTATTACTCTTGGAATTTGGTTCTCCCTGACAAATCAAGTTATCAACATTCGCGTCGTGTATGAAGAATAATGATTATGTAATTCTTTTCAAATTTTTTAATTATAGAACTTTTGATGAAATCAAATTTAGTTAGCTCCATATATTTTAATTTATAAGCCGATCTCTCTCTATCGTTTGGTGAAATATCTTTTTCAACAAAAGTTGATATTTTAAACATTAAAACTTGAGAAATTTAATAATTACCCGAAGGTATAGGCCATAACAAAGGTGATGGCAGGCACAAGATTGCCCAATGCACTTGCAGCTGATGATGAGGCTAGGTACAGACCCTCAAAGTATATGTTCTGGTTAACTGTGACACTGCCAAGACAGAAAAAACTTTGTCAAAATGAAACATAAATTTTCCAATCTTAATCCCCTCAAAAGAGTTCTTTTAATTAAATAATGAATTGGTGATCACTTGCCCAACTAAAGACAGCAAAAATATCATCCAGAAGCTCTTCCACCCCAAACAACATCTCTTTGTTCCTCTCCTGCACCCCAGAAAAAAATCAATTAAATTAAAAAAAATAAAAAAACATTAAAGTTTCCGAATATATAATGCATGAACATATACATATATAATTCTCTTATGTTGTACCTTGAGAAATAAGCAAGAGGAGCAATAAGCAAGAAGGCTATGCATTGTCTGTAGACAACAAAGACCCTCGAGCTCATCTCTTGCAGAAGAGCTGCTCTGCCAGTGAGAGTCACTCCTGCATATACGAACTGACATGCCACCAGAACAATTATGGGCTTGTAATCTTCCAAACCCATTCTTTTTTTTTTTTTTACTTCTTCTTTTGGGGGCCAAACAGTACTTCTTTCTGTGTCAATTAATGCAAGGAGTACTCTTCATTTATAAGCCTCTAAGGATATCAATCATTCATCCAACTATTATTCTATATATGGATGACGGCTTCTCTAAAGAAAGACAGACTTGTGGTACTCTTTGTCACGGTGTATGTTGTGGAGAAATGTTACACATCAACCGCTGGACATTGCTTCATCGTTTTTCCATTTTATTGTAATTCGTTGAGATATGAGGCTGTGTTTTTCTTTTTTTTCATTTTTGTAGAATGTCGTCATTTTTTGAAAATTCTTCCAAAATATAAATAAATATTTTTTTAAGATTAAACTTTTCCTTCTAAAATATTATTAAAAATTCTAAAATCACAACATCAATCAAAATATACACATTATTTTTCAATCATTATTTTAATAAATATATATATTTTGAACACACTAGATATATTGCCATAGAAACATCGTTTAATAATATAGGAAATTGATGTGGGATGACTAACCAAGCAAAACTTACATAGAAAAACATCTACAATATAACTTGTCTGCTCCCTCAAAATATAATTAACCAAATATAACTCATTCTCGACACATTCTTTAATTTCACTACTAAAATATATCTCACAAAATGTTCTTAAAAATATCAAAAGAAAAACAAACATGATCTAACAGTTTTGATTACTGTAAATATCATACGATGTGATTTTTGAAAATGGGCAAGGTTAGGAGTCTAAATAGATATTAAACATATCGAATATGTTATTTTCATATTCGTATCCATTTAACTTTTTGAATATTCGAATATAGATATAAATTTGATGAATATTTAAAAATAATATTTAAATTTGTATTCATCAAATATTGGTTGAATTCAAATATATCCGTATTCGATTATAATTATTCAAATTTATTCATATTTTATTAAACTTATTTATATCCGAATTATTTTTTATATTCATATTTGATGATAATTATTTAGATATTTATTTACAAATATCCAAATATGTAAATCTATGAATCTATAACAAATACATATTCTAATTAATAGAAGAAACTATATAATTTCATTAAAAAGAAAGCAATCAAACAAATAGCATAATTTCTAATTAATAATTAATTTTATAATCAATTATTAGTACTTAATATAATAATAATAATAATAATAATAATAATAATAATGTATATTAATTATAAAGTCAACCAACAATAATTATGTTAATTAACTTTATTCTTTAATTTTTTTCTCTATATTACAATAATTTTTTAAATTTGTTCTTTTTTCTTTCCAATTCTTCAGTTTGTAATTTATATATACATATATGGATTATGGAATTTTTATTAAAAATATAAATAATATATTATTTAATAAATATATATTCAAAATGGATATTAAACAGTTCAGATACATATTTAGTATATCCATATCCATTTATAATAGAATATGCACTAACCGAATATGGATAATGTCTGCTTTAAACGGATGTAAATAAATTTTGTATAAACGGATACAAATGCGAAAGGTAAATAAATTTTCGAATATCCATTTATAGCCCTAGGTGCGGTAGCTTTTAATTTGATTAATCCAAACCTAAATCATAAATGACACAAATGTTAGGATCTTTGAGATTTGCCCGATAACATTACAAGAAAAAGATAAATTAGTGACAAAAGAGTAAGTGACAATACAAAAGTTGTCACTAATTATGTATATTAAGTGTCAAAATATGTAGTTTCATCACTATAATGATTCCTACAAACTAAATAGTGATAAGAATAGTGTTTAAATTATCACTATAAATAATTAGTGACTCACCCAAAGTGACAATAAAATTTTTGTCATAAATTATAGTGACAATTTTTGTTGCCACTACTGAGTGTCATTAATTGTTAATAATGACAATTTAAAACATCAATTTTTGTCACTATTGAATCATATTGTGACAAGATAAAAATTATTGTCAATTAAAAATTATTATTAGTGACAAGATAAATGTTGTTGTTACTTAATATATGTTATTAGTGACAACTTTAACTTTGTCACTTATTATTTTGTCACTAATTTTATATTATTTTGTAGTGTAATTAAGATGAAGGCAAAAAATTTATTTTGAGGGATGAAATTGAATTTTGTAGAATACAAAGAGCAATTTTATAATTTTTAGTAGACATTTTTAAATTTTAATAAAAATTTATGTATGGTATGGTGTTATATAGATTTGAGGAGGGTGACCATCTCTTCCAACACCCTCTTAATTCTGACCCTCCCCATTGTTTATTAATTGAAATTAGGTAGGTATTTGCTATTTTACAAAGAATTCTTACCTCAATCTAAATCATTTGAGTCTTTTTTATTAGAGGAATAAGATTTTTCGAATCACAATCGAACTAAATCAAATCAATTCAAACCGAACGAAAAATGGCAAATCCTACAAGCGTTAAGAAATTATTCACAACCATAAAATATTTTCGAAGTACCCACCTCCCTCATAAAATACTCCAAATGAAGACAATTTTTTGTGTACATACAGAGTGCTGTATGCAAGGGGCTGACTGGATCTCATGTGGAGAGATAATTATAATGGGGAAGCTTATCGTGCGCGGCCTCAGGATTCTTATGCGGCCGCCTGGTTTGGCACACACTCATAGGATAAGAATATCAAACTGTATAAACATATATTGTACCTGCTGGTCAATTGTAGAAGGAAGTAGACCTCCAACCGGCTCACTTTAATTGAACTTTTAGTCAAGCATCTTATTATATGCAAGCTTAACAAAGGATTACATTATAATATAAAAAAATAATATCACTTACAAAAAGGAATAAAAAATAACGTCAAAATTGTTTTAATATATGGATTAAGTCGCAATAATTTATAATTTTTGGCGTAATATTAGGTTTTAGAAATTTAAAACTAATTTAAAAAAATTGTTGACGTTACAATTAATGATATATATAGTGACAACAATATATATATATAACACTATATGTGAAAATATCATAGGAAAATGTCATTTTGCAATTCATTTTGTTATTATTGTCCTGTTATTAATTGTCAATGGCAATAATTTGCACAAGATTTTTTTGGTGTTCTTTAATTATCAACAGTGATAGCATATGCCGAATTCCTTTCATTATCAAATTTATGAAAATTTATTATAATAAATCGAGTTACCCTAGTTATAATTAATGATAGTTTGATATTAGTACTTGCATATTTTAATTAAATTTAATTTTATTACGCATAAAATATTGTCAAAATCAGCTAAATTAACTACGGATACAATATTATAATATACCATTTCCAGGAGGGTTAGGATGCATGGTTACTTAGGTTGATTTGGATTGTTAGCTCAACCGAGATTAATTATACATCTTTGGGTTAATACTCCGCTAACAATCTAACCGGACTTATTTCACCCTGCTTTAGAATTTGATTCAACTGAGGTGAACCTTAAATTTATTTTAAACATTTTATAAATTTTATATTTCATTATGGTATTTTTAAAATTAAGTTTCAAAAATTGTAAGCATTTTAAAATATTAATATTAATGATTTTATAATTAATATAATTTAAATTAAAAACATAAAAATACGAAGCCAAGAAAAACCTTTGAAATTAATTATTTCAGTATTGACCCTGCACATATAAGAGCTCTAAATCAAATCTCCTTGAAAGAATGGATCTTTGGTCTCATATACTGTTCTAATCCTCTTGCAAAATTTTGATTATTGGGCTGGTCATATCTTTACGTGTTCCAAATAATTCATATGATATCATCAAATGATACAAAATATAAATAAAAATCTATAATGTACTAAAACCCCTTTATCGACGATCCTTCGCCTCCGACGGCATTTAAGGTTCTTCAAGATCTTAACACTTGCCCCTCTTACTACGATTGAAGCGTGTTTTTGTGAACTATTTATTCATAATAATAATAATAATAATAATTTTACAATCAATAAAATAGAATAATAATAATATAAAAATACAAAATAAACTTGGAATTTTTTAAAAAATTATAAGATTATAAATAATATTCCATTAAAACTATAGAAGATTGAATTTACAATTAGATGCAACTATAATCTACCATAATATTTTATGCATGTTTGATGGGTAGGATTAAATGGATCAATGATAGAATTACTCTCAAATAACCAAAATAAATAGGGCAAGAAAGGGAACAAATTTTTAGTGGAAGGGGCAATTATACAATTGCACCCCCAAGGCAAGATTGTAATTTAGCTTTATTGCCGTTACAGTAGCAGGTTGGCCCGCTCTTATAATCTCACATATCAAACATGAGATTAGATAAAATATTCTCATTTATTTAGCCTAATCTCATAAATCAATCGCGACCCAATTAAAAAAGAAGAAACAAAAGCATTCTTAATTTCATCCGCAAAGTTTCAAACCAATTCAACAATTTGGTCAGAACTCATGCTTAACTATTACATAATATCTTATTAATCATCCAATTAATTTGAGTGCGACATATTAAATTGAAAAATTACTGTAACAAACACAAATGATCCAGCATATGTCTGATGGAATAGGCTCTGAAAACTATATTTACAGTAGAATATGCTGGTTGGTTCTGACGGTTTGCTGAGTTGGATATTCTATTTTGCATGCAGATCAGTCAGTGTAAAGAGTATAAAGTTCTTTGGCATATTCTTCAGAGAGCATCTTTACATGCCGGAAAATTTTATGCCATTAATTAAAAAAAATTATAAATAAGTGGATGAAAACAAATAATGTTATAAAATAAAATATGAATATTATTACGTGTAATTTGATGATTAATATCTTAATTTGAGGCAAACCTAATTAAATGCTATAATACGAGCAGTACAGTATTTGAGTACAAAATCAATTTCATATTGAATTAATTTTAGTCGTATGTGCACTTGTTCCGACAGAAAAAAAGTGAATGGCATGTGCACTACTGATTCACACTTGGAAATTGCAAAGCAATAAATAGTTTATATATATTGGCAACTTCGTCACATTCAATAAATGCGTCTAAATATTATATAAAATAAGGTAAATAAAATATTCATTCATTTTTTCATATATTATTATAATTTTTTTTCTAATAATTTCAATTTGTTTATTAAAATTTTTTAAATAAAAAATAAAGTAAGATGAAATAAAATAATAGAAGGAAAAAAAGTAAATAAATGAAGAGAGGAAATTGAATTGGAAAGGGAAAAAAATAAAATTACCTTATCACTATCTTTTAAAATAGGATTAATTTTGTTAACTTATTTTATAACACGCAAGTTAGTCTTTAATACCCCACGCTTTGTAAATTACATTGTTCAATAGAGTTATCTATACTATATATATATATATATATATATATATATATAAAGCGAGAGGTCCTTCACAACTACTTTCATGGTATGCTTTCCAATAAGTTGACACAATTAACTCCACTTTAAAGATGATGTCAAGATATTTTTATGTTCTCTTCTCCTTTTTCTTTTTCCAGTTTTACCTTTTTTAATTATTTTATTTTATCAATTTTTTTATTAATCCTAAAAGAATTAACAAATACATTAAATTATTAAAGATCATAATATCATATAAATAAATATTTTAACTTATTTATACTATAGAAATTATAACACACATGAAATGTATCAAAATTAATAATGACAATGATGCTCAACGGTATCCTTTTATTAAAAAGACATTCAACGGATTTCGACGACGATTGTCGTATAAAAATCTAGGCTTCCATGTGATCTGCTAGGGGTGCCGCCGCCGGTTTGCTAATCATGTTACTTCAAGTTTGATCTACTATTTCGTTCAAGTTTAAATCCATTTATCCGTGGCAAAACATTATAAAAAAAATTGGCTTCTCTAACTGCGAAACAATGACCGCTCGCTGCGGTCACTAATCAGTGACCGATTTGTGGCCACTTTGTGATAAATTTTATATAAAAAAATTTTTAAAAATTAATTATAGATTAATGATTGATTTGTGATGGAATTAATGATCCCAAACTTGGCGGTAACTATTTGATCATTAAATTAGTGACTCATTTTTTTTGGGTCACAAAAGCGGTCATTAAATCCTCCTATTTCTTCAATAATCTCTTTTTCCTTCAGGGTGGTTAAGGATATAATTATAAGTAATTTTGAGACAAGAATATCCGTCTTGGTATAGTTGCCTTTAATTAGTGTGCTCAAGCTCAGCCATGTCTTTTTGGCTCTTTTAACTTTCCTAGGAAATCAATGTTAAGGTATAAGGCACATGGCTTTGACCTTATTGCTTTGCTTTGTAGTTTCTTGTTAATGTTAGAGATTTGTTAAGAACTTTAATTTGGAACCACTAATAATTATTACCATCTCAATAATTAAATATTAGAAAACTAATTGGCTTGCAAAATTTAAGTGGATTGTTTGTTTATAGTATCATTTATAATGTGAAAATGTCATTAATAATTTGATTTTTGACACGTCACAATTGCATGAGCATTTTAGTGGGCAACTTTTATTCCATGCCATATGTTTTTTCTTTTTATTTTTGTGTAGAATACAGGTTGATCATGAGCCACAAATCATGGATAAAAATACTACACCATGATTAACAATATCCCATTTCTGCTCGTGAAAAATAACAGGATTATATGAACCTACGAATGCATTATCTTCTTGACTTTTTATTGAGGATTTCATATATAATTTATATGTCAAATTTTATCCACATGACTCGATAGTCATTATAAAATATAAAATACTAATAGACTTAGGGGATTCAAAATAACTAGTTATCTCAAGTTTGGTAAGAGAAATATTGGTAGGACCACTTTCATAAAAAAAATGCTTATGATGATTTATTAATCGCAAAGCAATTTCATGAAGTGCTTTTACTTAAGTATTTTTAGTTTTAATCAAGATTAGTTTTTCTTTTCTCTATTTGAACTAATTGTGTTTTTAATATTTGGATGTTCAAATAGGATGAATATTGTTATGAATACTTTAGTCAACATGGCAACAATCTTACTCCTAAAAGTTCATTTGATGCTAAAAAATGGCTTGAGATCAATGATGGTCCATGCAAGAGTAGAGTGTATAGCTTCGAGAACATTTACCATTGCCATGAGCTTATTGCTATTGGGACTTCCTTGGAGTCATCACCATCCACAACATCTTCATCCGCCTTTGTGAGTTTGAAGCAACTACAAGATGTGATTGCAAAAGCAATTGATTAAGAATTGGTCAAGTAAAGAGAAGAAGAAACAGCAAGAGAAGCAAGCATAATGGAGTAGAGCAGACTATAAGGATGAGAGATGAGGCATTGAGGGTAGTTGAAGAATCAAAGTCGAGAGAAGAGGCTTTGATGAGGACGTTGGGAGTGATGGGGGAAAAACTAAATTCAATTGAAAATGCTCCTTCCTCTTTCAGGGAAGAGGATGATGGTGGGAAAGACAAATGACTCTATTTAAATTAAACTTGGCATGCTTAGATTTCTTGAACTTGCTCATGTTTTAAAATCTTTGTTTTGTTTATATATTTTGATACAATATTATTGAATTTCTATTATTGTTTGGTGTTATTTGGAATGTAAATTGTGTTTTAAATGACGTGGTTTTAAATTGTTATTAATGAGGACAAAAAACTGTTTGGATAAATATATTAAACAAAACAATATAAACAAAAAACATTAATAAATTGGTGACCCCAAAGGTGGTCACTAAATGGAGGAAATACACTCATCATTTTTGAAAATTTGTGACCTTTGTTTGTGGTCACAAATCTATGACCAATTGGTGACCCTACTGCAGTGACAAATCAGAAACAAATGGAGTAGTTAGTCACATGGCCAATTATCAGTGACCCACACTGCGGTCACTGATTAGTAACTGCTTAGTGATTGTTTATTCACTATTTTATACAATAAGTTAGTGTTTGCTTATTCACTATTTTTTATAACAAACTAGTGACCGCATTTAAATCATTTGAGATTGATTTGATGGTCGCTAATTTGTGACCCATGGTCTAGTGATCACAAATTTGAATTTGTGATGAGAGTTTTTATGACTGCTGTAATTGATCACAAATGCAAACAGTGAATGATTTTTGCTACATTTGATTTTCACAAAAACCAGTTTTGCGTTTTTTTTTTTAGTGAGATGCATTTAGCTTCTATGGTATTGAATTTTTTAGTTTTTAATTAGTTACTAATTTTGGTCTAAATTCTTTCATTCTAATATCTTTTTTAACGTTTAACTTATATTTTATCTTAAAATAGGAACACAAACACAATTTTGGTTCTTTATAAATAAAATATAAAATGGTAAAAAAAATTTAATTCTAATTTAAGAGACTGAAAATCTTTATTCTAATCATTTTAACATCAATGTTAATATGTTAAATATGCAACATTTAAGTGATCAACATCGTTGCTCAATTGATTCAGTAGCACCACACTCACATATTGTGCAAGGTTCATGTTTTAGATTCAGGTTTTGAATGAGTCCACATCCATATGTGTGTGTGAATAAAAAAAATAAATGAAGCAAATGAAATATATTATGCTATTATAGAGTTGCAGACGATAAATTGAATAAAGATATAAGTCAAGATTTATGAATAGGTTACAATTAAGAGGATGTTTGGCTAAACTTATTTAAAAGATTTTATCAACTTCTACATTTTATAAGATATTTTTGGAATTTATAAAATGTTAGATCTTATTTTTAAAATAAGATATTGAAGTGTTTGGGTAATATAGAATTTTGGAATTTATAGAATATTAGTAATGATAATTTTATAATTAAACTAATTAAAATATTGTGATAAATCAAAGTAACTTACGTACTTGTCCTACTTGTTTGGAAAGCCATGTTGCTAATAGAAGTTCAGTTCATGGATGCTACTTTCATTGTGCCCGTGAAGTTTCATGATTCATGATTTTGTGGAGAAATAATTGAACCCTTTGAGTTTGGGATGTCAGATGTTGTCTTTCCTCAGGTGGTGAGTTAATTAAACCACAATATGAACTTGTTTGTGTCTTAGGTTTTATTATACTGTACATGTGCTTTATAAGTTTTTATTTATTGTCAATGAAATTTAATCTTGAAAAAAAAATAATTTTTTGTTAGCTGTGTGTAAGTACGGATTAATTCTCTTAGGACTCCGATTATTTCACATCTGTATTGTTGTTATACTATCCATATTTTAGTGGTGCATGTGTTGTGTGGTTCAATAGATTTAACTTAAAATCTTTATTTTGTTGGATGCTAATTGATATACAGTTAATTATGCTATCTCTTATTAAGGGATTGTTACAGTGACACAATTATTTACAGGTATTGGTTAATTGTAAGTGCACGAACATAGAGTAAATTAGGTTTTACCTCCATGTGTAAATAAAAAAGGGTAAAAAATCCCTTTATATATAAAAAAAAAAAGTAGCAAATTACCCCTCTTCATCCCACAATGCAATTCAAGTGTAGCAAGTGCAATTGGTTCTAGTGTTTTTGCTCTTAAAATGTCAATTTTATCCCTAATTATCAAACATTAGATCCATTGAAAAAAAGTGATTGTTCATATTACTTCTACCTATTAAAAAATATAAAATATGTAAATATATTTATATATACACACATATGTATATGTGTATGGTAACCCTTTGATGATTTTGCATGAGTTATAGAGTTTTGATTAGGACACTATTTGTTGCATGATTGATTTGAATTCCCAAAAGTCAACTGGAACTTGCCTTATGTCCAGAAATTATATTGTGCTATCTGGAATATTGATTTTGACAACATATTTTTATATTTGATTTAGCACATCATATCTTTTATTTATGGAAGAAAAATCATGCAATTGATCTTAAATTTAAATATGCGCACATCATGGCTAGATTCAATGAATGTAATATATGGAATGATTGACCAATGGCTTCTTTCCTTTGTCTATTAAAACAACAATGTACATATTAAACCGAGTTCTAGCCAAGACTATCCCAAAGATGCCATTTGAGTTATTTAAAGGTTGAAAATCGAGTTTGTGACATGTATGCATTTGGGGATGCCCTTCTGAAGTAAGAATCTATAATCCACAAGAAAAGAAATTGGACCTAAGGACCATCAATGGGTATTTCATTGGATATGTCGAAAGGTCTAAGAGATACAAATTTTACAGTCCATCAAAAAGTACTTGGATTGTGGAGTTAAGAAATGCAAACTTTCTTGAGAATGACTTGATAGACCATTGGGTATTACATCTAAAACAAAGTATTATGTTCCATAGATTTCCACTTCAAATCATGGACAACTATTGTTATGCACAACGCTCCTCGAGTTCGAGCACATGTTGAACACAGTCCCTAAAGCTCTACAAACTGCTAATGATGACCCAGTAGATCCTATTCGACAAATGCCTAAAATTGTTGAACTAGTTGAATGACATACTCCTTTAGAGAATGTTGAGGAAACATTAAGAAGATCTACTAGAGTAAGGAAATTAGCAATTCTAGATGACAATATGGTATATTTGCAAGAGTCTGAGTATAATGTTGGAGCCAAAAATGATCCTAAAACATTTTCACAAGCCAAAAGTTTGTACCAAATTTGACTTGTGGTATAATGTCATGAAGGAAGATATGGATTCAATGGCATCAAATAAAGCCATACGATGTAAATAGGTCTTTAAAACTAAGAAGGGCTCATTAGGACACATCGAGAGATATCAAGTGAGACTTGTTGCCAAGGGATTCACTCAGAAGGAAGGAATTGATAAAATGGAGACTTTTTCTCCTATGTCTAAGAAAGATTCTTTTCATGTCATTATGGTATTAGTTGCCCATTTTGATATAGATTTACATCAAATGGATGTGAAAATGGCATTTCTTAATGGTGATCTAGAGGAGAATGTTTACATACAACAACTTGAAGGATTCTCCTCTAATGATGGTGAGCATTTGGTTTGCAAGCTTAAGAAATCCATATATAGATTGAAACAAGTTTCCAAACAATGGTATTTAAAGTTCTATAGTGTGATCTCTTTATTTGGTTTTGAAGAGAATCTCATGGATCAACGTATATACCAAAAGATTAATGGGAGTAAGACTTGTTTCTTAGTTTTATATGTGGATGACACATTACTTGCTAGTAATGACAAAGGATTGCTACATGAGGTGAAATAATTTCTCTGTAGAAATTTTGATATGAAAGATATGGGTGAGGCATCTTATGTGATTGGCATAAAGATCCATAGAGATAGAACTAGTTGCATTTTTGGGTTTGTCTCAAGAATCCTATATTAACAAAGTTTTAGAGAGGCTTTGGATGAAAGATTGTTTACCGAGTATAGCACCCATTGTGAAGGGTGACTGATTTAACTTGAACTAGTGCCCAAAAAATCACTTTGCATAAGAACATATGAGAAACATTCCATATATTTCTACTATTGGAAGCTTGATGTATGCTTGGTTTACACAAGACCTAACGTTGCATTTGTTATGAGAATGTTAGGAAGATATCAGAGTAATCCAAGTATGAACCACTGGAGAGTTGCAAAGAAGGTAATGAGACACCTTCAAGGAACAAAAGATTATATGCTTATGTATAGATGAGCTGATAATTTAGAGATGATTAGCTACTTGGATTCAGACTTTGCTAGCTACATTGATTCACAAAAATTAACATCTGGTTATGTCTTTATGCTAACCAGTGGAGTTGTCTCTGAGAGAAGTGTAAAGCAAACTTTGATTGCAACCTCCACTATAGAAGTTGAGTTCATTTCTTGTTTTGAGGCAGCCTCATTTGGTGTATGGTTGAAGAGTTTGATGTCTGGGCTTATAATTGTGGATTTTATTTCTAGGCCATTGAGGCTATACTGTAACAATTCAGGTGCTGTTTTTATGGCTAGGAACAATAAATAAGATAGTCAAAGCAAGCATATCGACATCAAATACTTAGCCATCTAGGAGCATGTTAAAGAAAAGAAAGAGGTCATTGAACACTTTAGTACTAAATTGATGATAACTGATCTTTTGACAAAAGGCATGCCACCAAAGATTTTCAAGGATCATGTAGTTAAAATGGGACTTGGTTCCTCTATGTAATTTCATTGTAAGGATGAACTTTATTGTTTTAATGAAGCTCTATTATGATGTTTCTCACATGAATCTTCTTGCGTACACATTTAGTTTGAAAAATATCAATAATGTTTGGACCTTGAATAAACATAAGTTTTAATCATTAAGTTATATGGGCTAAGAGACATGATGCAATGTGATACATAAAAGATAATACTCGATCTTAGAGGACATGTCGCCATGATTCATGTATTGTGTTTTGTTGTAACTTGGAACGATCTAGAATCATAATTATAAAATAATAGTAAAGAAATTTAATGTAAGTGACAATAAGATTTAATGTGGTTTCGGCGATGTACCTAATCCACATGACAAAGAAAAGAATTTTAGTGATCTCAAATTAAAGTGCAAGTACAAACTTTGAATCCTACAAATCTCATAAGAACACCTAACACCCTCATTCTAAACTCCATCTTGAGAAACTATCTCAAAAGCAGTTAAAAACCCTCGTGTAAGTGTCATTCATATTGAATCCTAGAAGAAAACTGATTAAATACCCACCTAGTAGAATCCTAAGTGAGGTGGGCACCTACTGCATGCATGACTTGCACCCTGATGGGCATAAAACTAATTTGTGCTAAGAAAATATAATGTTGGGTAGAAAGTTTGTGCCCTAGTGCAAAAAACTTGCACTTTAGCGCAAAGTTATTGTTCACTGCGTGTCGGGGCTCACGAGGCATGTTTTTGAGCCCTTTCGGCCCCTTACTCCATTTCACTCTATTTCTTTTCCATATCTTGTCAATTAGGCCCAAATTTCAAGGCAAAATTGATAATTCTCCTCCTTGACTTGAAGTTCACCATCCTTCTTCTTTGTCTCTACCCCCAAAAGGCCTATCATCTGAGTCTACAAATATTAACTAAATCCAAGCAATGCTCAAATTTGATTCCTGGAACAGCCTTAGTCAACATGTCTGCCGAATTATCCTTGGTCCCAACCTTGTCAAGCAAAATAACAAGTTAAGACACCATGTCTCGAACAAAGTAATACCTCATATCAATGTACTTTGTTCTCTCATGAAGGGCTTGATTCTTTGACAAGTGTATAACATTCTGACTATCACAAAATATTGAAGTAACCTAAAAATTCGTACCCTTATCCTTAATCAACCCCTTTAGTCAAATGCCTTCCTTCACGCCTTCAGCCAAAGCTATTTACTCAGCTTCTGTTGTGGACAATGTAATTGATGATTGCAACGTTACCTTCCAGCTAACCGCACATCC
>JACGDI010005859.1:210178-239036 GCA_014898725.1 Jacaranda copaia
TAATTGAGAGATAGTGTCTTAATAGAAGACACTATATATTTTGTATAAGTTAAGGTCCATAAACCTAAGAATTGTGTATTCACTCTTACATCATCAATTAAGTAATTCTGGTGCGTTTAGAAGCACTTTAGCCAGAAATTCTAAGAAAGTTTTTTATCAGAACTTGGCTAAAGCTAGACAGTAGAAAACCAAAATAATATTAATGCCTGGAGGTAAACTCGCATTTATGTTTCCGCTACAACATTAGTCTTGCATTAACCTTCGATACAAATAACTCGTACAATGAATTAGTAATCCGACTCTTTAGTCCACTCAACTATCTCCCACAATTGAAAAGTTTATAGGTGGCTCTGATACAACATCAAAAAATGAACTTTGAGCCCAACTCACCCTAAAAACTAGTTCAAAGGGTGAAGATTATTCAAGATCATTATCTATGTGTGAATCAGACAAAAACAAATCTTATATTCCTAGTAAGACTCAAGAAGTAAATTCATCAATTCAATCCATTTTCTGATTGCATTTGTTCAATTAACCGATCACTATAGAAATTGGGCATCAAGATCTTGATGTGAAGAAGCATCATTTGGGATGAGGGTTGAGTATCATTTGATATTGGGGTTAACAACTCCATTTGAAAATGGAGGAGGATGGAAAAGGTTGGATTAAGGGATTCCCAGCTAAATTGTATTTGAATATATGGGTTCTTGCATTTTCACATTCTCTTTTGTAAGAATGAATTCATTTGTCTACCACAACGTATTTGGTAAAGGAAAAGCTTTTCTCTTATTTATTTTTTACAATTGAGGATTTTGAGAAATTTTATAAATTATTGGAGTGATTTTATTCATTCAAGTAAATAATTAATTTAAATTATTCTATTTCATTCTTTATTCCACCCCACATATATAATAATTTCAATCTTTAACTTCATCCTTTATTTCATATCTTGTCATTCTATATCCGTCTACTTATAAACGAACCCTAACAAGATAACATGACATTTTCAACTTACAAGCTATTTTTGGTCTATAGCACATTACATTTTCTGAAATTTGTTTTGTTTTGAACTTCCAACAGTGGATGTGATCAACATCCACACTAGGGTGAAAAAAGTGTAATTAACCCAAATAATATATAATTCTTTTTATGTGAACCTCCAAAATGGTATAAATATTTACATTTTGAGTGGACTTTAAACATATTTAAGTAAGATGCAACATGAGATCACCTTTACCTTTTTCTATTCCGTGCAAATTCTTCTTTTTCGCCAAACTTCAAAATCTCTCTTTAGTACCTCCTCGCTAACGCGCTCTTCCATCATCTTCGCTATTTTTGAACTTTTTTCTTTTCAACGATTACCAACATAGAATTTGGTAATGGATTTGTTATTATTTGATTCCTTTAGGTACATGTAAATAGAGTATAGGTCTTTCTTTTTCTGATTGTTAGAGTATGTACATTTACATACTGCGTACAAATGAGCTCAGAGTATACAATACACATTCCTCATTTTCTGCTCCATGTTATCTGAAAAATCTTTTCCTCACAGTCCAACTTATTACTTTTTACAATTTAAGAATTTAAGTCCAATTTTCACACTTAAATCGCGGAAACAAAAGGTTGAGTGTTAGATTATCACTTTTAGCCACAAAATAACATCAAATGTTTTTTATATGAAAATAAAGTGCTTATGTTTTAGCTGTGTGCTCAATTTTTAAATGAATACAATTTTTGGAGGGCGTACGTAATAATTGATGCATGTTGACTTATATTTGGAAAAAAGATTTCACATGTTGAGGTTACTAGTTCTGATTAGTTTTCTTAATGTTTCATCAATATGTCCAACTAATATAATAGTTTTTGTTATTTATTTAGAAAAAGTTGATAGTTTTTATTTAATGAAAAACTGTAGTTTTCTTGCACTTTAATGATATCCGTACGCATAAGTACTTTCTAAAATTTAGTGTATTTTTAATGCAAATTTATTATTGACTACAATGAAAGTTGACTAATATTTTGCATAATAATGATTTCTTTTTGCCGTCACCATTCAATTTAAAGGTTGTTGAGAAAATTCTATGTCAATACACTATCAAATTAAAAAAATTAATCGGCCACGAAATTAATCTAACAAAATATATGTGTTTTATGTTTGTGAAAAAATTGGGCTTTGGTCAAGGTCAAAGTGTTGGGATTGAGAAACTGATTAGAAGATAAGGAAGAAGAACACATTTCATAGTTATGCCAACTTTGTTTTGGAAACCGGTACATATCTAGGCATTGTGTGCTAAACCACCGTAATTAGAGAATTTTTAGCGTTGCAAAAGACCCCTTTAAGATCTTTTTTACTGTTTTGTTTTATATGGTTTTTGCATAAAAATAAAAGACGTCTCCAAATCATATATAAAAGAAATTATAGATAAAAGAGATAATATATAGAAGCCATAAGTCAGAATCAGGCGCTACACATTGCTTTTGGTAATGAATAGATAATGCTTCCCCTAATACATATATCATGGAATTCTTTTACTTTAAAACATTCAAGTTCCATCAAATGATACTGTATGAGTTCCCCAAACTTATAAATGCAGTTATCATGTTCTATTCAAAGTTGAAATAAGGATGTATATTATTCAGTAACAACTGAAAATATTCTGACCTATGCAATTTTTCTATATATCTATTTAACATGAATTATGAATCATGAAAAAACTTAAGTTTTTATCCAGAACTTGATTTTGGGAGAATTTAAAACCCACCTAATGCTATAAAAAATCAATAAAGAATTGAGGGACGATGAAGGAATCATCGACTGGCAGACTGACTTCTTCCTTTTCTAACTTATTATAAATTAACATAAATATATAATCATGAATTACAGACCGTAATAAAATTTAATTAAAACTTGACGTTGAAAATTTTTATGCCAATGAAACATTAATTAATTAATTAATGGACAACAAAGGAAGGGATTGTCTCAAAAAAGTTCAGTTAGTAAAAATTTAATATTAGGTACCAATCGCCATTGATGCCATGTGTATTTGCTTAATTAAAAAATATTTTTATTAAATATATAAATTAATATTTTGTAGACAACTCACTGGACAGGTTTCTACATAAGTATATACTATTTATTTTCATATTAATTTTTTAATGAACTAATCTTCATTTTTTCTTTCTTCAAATGATCTAAACCGTTGATTAACACTAATTAATTATTCTCCATGTCTTTTTTTCATATTTGCATATTATTTTTTTCCATTTGTTTTTCAATTTCATCCTTAACAATCAATCATATCAATCTCTTTCGCCAGTTTTTCCTCCTCTTAACATCCCTTTTCAAATTCCTTATCGTATTCGTCGGGTATCAATTCTTAAATTCTCAACCATCACCCAAAATTGTAATATTTTGTTTGATTATTGTCCAAAGAGCTAGAAAGCTTGAAATTTTATTCAAATAATAATAAAGCCCTTGTAATAATTAAAAAAATAATATACCCTTTATAATGATATAATAATTAAAAAGAATAGAGATATCTTTTCATATAGTCTTTATTTTATTGTTATAGTGATATAATAATTAAAAGTTTACATTCTTTCAATGATTTATGTAATGATTTGATTTGAATGAAAATTGAAATTTTGGAGAAATATTTCAACATATTTATGGAGAATAAGAATTTTTCCAAAATGAATCTAAACACAATGTTAATTTTTATATATATCTATATCATCGTACAACCTTGTTTATATTATTGAGAAAAAAAAGTTATTTAGAAGAGCACAGATTAGATCCGATTATAGCTCAGACTCTTAAGTCAAGTGACATCTAAACAAGAATAATATATTTTAGCGGATTTTATTTATATTTGTGGATTATATTCTATTTTTAAATGTGATGTCGAATATTTTTTTAGACATACCTATTTAATTGGAATTTTATGCAAATTGATATTTTTAATTTTTATATTACTTTTTAATTCTAATATTCATCCTTTTCTGCCGATTAATGCTCCCGAATCCTCACCCATTTTCTGCTCCATGATCACTCCCACAATTGGAACCAAGAGTCGCGAACTTGCGCCGGTTATTTCCTTGTTTATCACTATTTTTATTTTTCTTTATTATTTATTTAGTAAAATATAAAAAAATAATGAAAATTTATTATTATTAATATTATTATATTTTTTATTTATTTAAAATATGAAAATACTTTCTTAAATATAAAAAATAAAATTTTAAAAACCTTGTGAATTGGCTCGTGAACATTCAACTATAATATATGAATTTTGACTTTAGTTAAACTGACTTTAATCATCTTAAACCTTATTCTATAGTAAAATTTTCTAATATTATTAATAACTTAGTGTTCAATTTTAGTACTTAATATAATAATATATATGTAATATTTATCAAATTGCATTCAATTAGCCTATTTTGTTTGATGAAATTGGCCTCATGTATGACTGAATTTTAAATTGATGGTTAAAGTTTACATACTATTTAATTGAGAGTGCTCTAAAAATAATTTACCAATTTTTGTATTTCATAGAGTATATTTGAATTTGTAAAACATTGAATTGTATTTTAAAACAAATTCTCAAGTGGTGATGATAAATATGATGATGAAATTAAAATCTTAATAACCATTATTTACAAATCAATTATGAAATATTAATTTTTTTATCCAAATTTAATAATGTCACTACAACAAATTGTATTTCACATAACAAAAATTTTGATAACAAAAGTAAAATTCGTTACATATGTTTGATTTATTACAACAAAATTGATTTTTTTGTTTCAAATAACATTTTCTTGAGTAACAAAATAAAAGTCTTGTTACCCTTAACTCAAATTTGTTACCTTAAATTTTTTATGTTCGTCACGAAATAATAATTTGTTATGAAAAAAATTATTTTGTTACATATAACATTTTCCATCATATAAGAAGATATAATTGTAACGAAATTAGGTAACAACAAAATATTTGTTATAAATAAAATATATTGTAACAAAGTTTTTAGTTACTAAACTTTAATTAACTTCCTTCCAAAATTGATTCCCTCCAAATATCAATTGTACACATATGGTAACAATGATTTTCATTACTAATTATAAATGAATATTAAATCAAAACTTTCCTAATACTTGTGGGTTGGGCTTTTTTTCAAGAAATGGACTTCACAATAATGCAAAGAATGTATTTACTGGGCTTAATCATTTTTTTAGTGAATTATTATTGAATTGAGTTTTATTTTAAAGATTGAGTTTGAAGAAATTTGAAGTGAAAAATCCATAAGTTGGGCCAATTTCTTTAAAATATTATGCCTTAAAACTTTTTTGTGAATTATTCAATGAATTGGCAGTTTTCATTTATGAAATAGATTTGATCAAATTTATAGTAAATTAAGTGGTGAACTAGGCATTATTTTAAGAGTTGGTCTTGAACAAATTTGAAGAGAGATAAATGATGAATTAGGCTTTATCCAAGGAATTGAACTTATTTTTTATTAATTGAGCTTCATATTAATTCAAATAATTGATTAATTTGGGTTTACCAACCTTTTTTTTTTCACTAATTGGATTTAACTAATATTTTAGTGAATTGGCAAATTGGGCTTCATACTAATTTGAAGAATTCATTAACTGGGTTTTATCAACTTCCTTTTCATTAATTGAGTTTCAATAATTCTCCTAGTAAATTAGCGAATTGGATTTCAAAATAAATTGGATCTAACATTACCCTAAAAAATTGATTAATTGTACATTTGCAACTTTTCTTTTATTAATATGAGTTCATAGATTTTTCAGCAAATTAATGTCATTTGGAAAAGAATTGGATTTGACTTTAAATCGCAGAGTTTATTAATTGGGGTTTAGCAACTCCTTTTTTTATTAATTGGGCTTTACTAATTTTATAATGAATTTGTGTCATTTAGGGGTGGCAATTTGAGTGTGTTCAGGTTGGATTGAAATATGGGCATAATATTAATTTCTTAATCCTAACTCAACCTAATCCTGATGACAATATGAAAATGCTCAACACTAATCCAACCTAAATCGTATCAGGTTAGGTTTGAGTTGGCCTAATTTTTATTTGGTCAACTTACCAATTCAAATTCATCCGATCTAACCTACCAATCTGATTTAAAATAATTATTTGAAATATTTTTCTTTTAATTTCAAAGCCTACTGCAAAAAAAATAAATATAATTAATGAAACCACGCACACCGACTCTCCTCCCCCCATTTTTGTTGCCCATTTAATATAATTTTAATATAAAAAAATTAGTTTATCCTTAATCATTTCACATATTTACAGTTCAATTTAGATAACTTTTTATTATCATATTTTATTATTTTTCTTTTTTTCATTCTTTTCTTTTCTTTTTATTCTCAATGTTCTCTTCTTCCATTATTTCATATATTTCTCATTTTATACTTATATATAAATTTATCATTATTTCTCATGTCTCATTATTTCATATATTCTCATTTTATACATACATATATATATATATATATATAAATTTATCTATAAAATTTTTAATAATTTTTATTTTTATCTTTTTTCTTTCTAATTATTCATACATGTATACTTATTTTTTCTATTTATACTTATTCACATATATAATATACATATATATAAATTTATTAATAAAATTTAAATTGCTTTTATTTTATCTATTTTTTTCTATTTATTTTGTGGCACCCCCACTCAGGGTATCACCCTAAGTGGATGAGCCACCAATTCAAACTTGAAATCTATTCAAATGATAACTAGAAAATCCAAAATTTAATCATCTCAAGTAAAACAAATCACCCATAAAGTAGAATATATACATCTCCAGTATCTTAAGTTCATATAACCTTTACATAGCATTTCTTAACCAAAGTCTTGATTAGGTGGGAACTATATGTACAACTATATATCTAATCTATTACAAAATAACTTCAACCCAAGACATGATTCTTTGTCCCTTTACCTCAACCTGTCTAAGAAAATAAAGATAACAAGAAGGGTGAGTCTTAAAGACTTGGCGAGGGATTACATAATAGAAGTTGGAGAGAATAATGAACTGCAATAACAATTAACAAGACCTTTTGATAACAATTCAGATGATCAAGTTGTGACCAACAAGAATCAGTTTTTAAAACTCAAAAGAACACAAGACATATAAATGTTTAGCAGACTTGTTGGCGTTCTTCCTTATTGCTCATCAATCAGTACAAGACAACAATCAATAAGAGTTAATTTGAGCACAAGAACTTTTCCCTTATCTCTCCATTTGCTCGAGCACACAACTCGGCGTGTAACAATTCACTTATATGGCATGGTCGATCACATGCCAGATCCCGCCACTCACAATTCGCTATCTCCAAGTACTCGTAAGTCGGGATCTTAAGTGGGTACTAGCCAGAAGACCTATCACCATCAGTCTATTCTACCCAGTCGTCTTTCTGGACCTAGCCTCGACCCAACTTTCCATAGCATCTCTCCAAGTGAAAACTTCCCAAAGGCATCCCCATGGGTGGCACGATACAATGCCAACAAATAACATTCACTTTCAAGCAATAACAAAAGCGATAATCAATAATAGTTTGCAAGGTCTATTCCAATAACAAAATACATGAACAACTAAAAGAACCGTCAACATAATTAGGTCTACCAAATCATTTCACTATCACTTTCTCATTCATCAAGATCCAGGGGGTGAGCCGACAAGGCAGGGTATAAGGGACATAATCTGACAACATGAATAGAGTTTCGGGCACTAGAACAACAAAAACAGTTTCAATGTCAAAGAATAACCCTCACAAGGGTGTTCAAATCAAATGTCAAATAATAAAACAAAATTGATATCAAAATATAATCCTCACAGGGCTGCTCAACTCAAATAGCAAATAACATTTTGGATTTTCAAACACATTGCAGACTTCAAACAACAGAATACAGTGTAGAAATAGAAAACCCACACATGGGCTTATCACAAATATCAATTAGATAGGAAAGATGCCAAATTGGCAAACTTTCACCTCCAAAAACCTCATAAGGTAGCTACAGTCAATAGCCTATTGATCTACAGTTTCCTGCTCCTCATCACCTGACCACGAGAGTAATTTACTTATTAAAATTCATATTCAACAAGAATAACCTTCAATAATCATAATTCACTACATACTATCTGTATAAGATTAATAACTACCCAATCAATTCAATATTAAAATTCACCTAGAATTATCATCTTGGAAATACACAAATAATGCTACCAGCTTAATATAAATTATAGGGTTCTTAACAATATGAGCTATAGATATAATCAATTCAATTTGATATTGGTATTCTAAGTAGTGATAATAAGCCGATTAACTCAATAACCTAATTATTATCATTAAGGTTCAATTTCCTAAATTTAAGGTTTTTCTAACTCAATTAACTCAATAATTCCCCAATTATCACATTTGATACAATTCTGGGGTCCAAAAATTCAACATTAACCACGCATGAAATGCTTGTACTACCTTATAAAATTTGAAATCGATTATTCAAAGGTACAAGGGTTACAAGTGTATGAAAATGTATAAAACCCCTAATCTCAAAAATGATTTTTTACCTAAAAACACACAATTGAGACCTTAAAATCATGAATCGATCGCACCACCACAACCACCACAACAAGGAGAAGAATCTGTCTGAGAGCCGTGCTGCCACTGCCGCCTACTAGTTGCTAGAGTCCACCTCCACTGAAAAAATGTCAAGACCACCACAATTCGCTTCCTTTCCTTCTCTTGAGTCCAATAGTGCTTTTAGTTTTCAAATTTCAAGGCCTGAAAGATCTTCAACCATCATTCACAGCCTTAAAAGTCACCTTCTTGCTGCCGCACCTGTAAGCCCAATTTCCACTGCTGCTGCTGCTTTACCCTTCCATGCAAGACTACCAGTTTGTTCTCTAAGCCAAGAGCTTCTAGAAACATGGTCTAGATCATCCCTTCGACACCATCTTGCCCCTATACGCCATGATCAATTTCTTAGGTCTTCAAATTGTGGAGTTTTGCCGGCTGGGTTTGTGTGCATATGATGAGGGTGTTGTTGGGGGTGGTAAAGGAAGACAGTTGGTGAGGTTGGGTGGTGGAAAAGCCCGTCGGAAATGGTTGCCAATGCTAGATTGTGAAGAGAGAAAGGAGAGAGATGGTACGGTGATGGCGAAGAAAATGAAGAAGGAATAGTGAAGGTGGTGATGAAATGAGACACTATGTGTGATTTATAAAATTCAACCTTTTCCTTTTTTTTGTAAATTGTAATTTAGTCCTTGGTATATATTAAGTTATTCAATTAAGTCTTTTAGTCAATTAAAATATCATCTCAACCCTAGTTGACTTGAGGGGTTTCACGCAAGCCCTTTCTTCATTTTTATTCAATTAAGTTTTCAAAAATTACTAATTAGCCCCCAACATTTTAAATAAAATAATAATAATAATAATAATAATAATAATAATAATAATAATAATAATAATAATAATAATAATAAAATGAATAATTAAATTTCACAAAATTGAAAATAATAAAATTTAAATTCTATAAATTGTAAAATCTTGGGGTGTTACATATTCATTCCCAATTAAATAATATTTAATATTTATCAAAATATATATAATATAATTTCTTATTCATACTTATATACATATATATATATATATATATAAATTTCAGTAAAATTTAAAGAAGATTCATCATATATTTCTCATTTTATACATATATAAATTTATCATTATTTCGTATATTCTTATTTTATACATATGTATAAATTTATTTAATGAATTTGGATGGCAATGCAATTTTGTTTCCCTCCAACTTTGTATTCCCTCCAAAATTTGGCCCATAAAAGATGTTAACAATTATTTTTATTATTAATTTGTCATAATAATTTATCTTGATTTCTTCCAAAAATTTGATTCCCTCTAATAATAATGAATTCTCTTCATTTTTTCGATTCCTCTAAATTTTAGCTCATCCATTTTTTTTTTGCATAAATAATTTATAGCAAATTAACTTAATTTCTTTTATCTTAGATTATATGATGAATTGACATATAATTTTTTAAATTATTAAATAATTTGTTGTTATAGTTAAAATAGTTAAATAATGTATAATTTGGACTTATAAATTTTGGTGTTTAAGAATTTAATTTTTTACTATAATTTCTTACAATATTCTTTTAGTTCTAAAAACTCCTTAAAATAAATAGTTAAAGGTTACATACCTGTATAGCAAAAGAAAAGAAAGAAATCTAGTTTACCATAATACTTAATGAATAGAAAATGGCCCCTGAAGTTAGGCCTGTTAATGTTATATTTTATTTTTAATTACTGTATTGACCAGTTAAAGATTTTTATAACTTATAAGTATCTATACGTTAATTGTGCATATGTTTTACTATATAAATTGCTAAAATGAAGATAACTTTTGTGGTTTAATATAGTGCATTAACTTAAAGTATATTAGTAAATATAATGATTATTAACTTTCATGGACCTGAACAAGTTGTTCTTAAGAATTAGTTGGTCTACATATTACATTTTCTTCAAAAAAAATAAGTTTCCCTCCAAAAATGAATTCCCCTATTATTTTTTTATTCCCTCCAAGTTTTTGCTCCTCCCTCCATTTTTTTGTATAAATAGTATATAAAAAAATTATTTGTTTTATCTTATATTAGAAGATGAATTATGACATATTATTATGCTGGTAAAAAATTTAATTCTATTTGTTGCTATTATTTATTTAGGCAAATCAAACCCAAAGCATATGCATTCCAAGAAAAGACTATAAGACATGTATTGCAGATTCACCTTATACTAGACAGAGAGATAATTTACCTAAGCACAAGAGCTTGGTATGTGACAGATGCCTATACGGATTGTATAGTGTACCGCTGATACCTAGGGAGAATCCCTAGTGTACGATTGGTACCCAGGGGGAAATCCCTAGCGTATTGGTGACTTTCAGGGGAAAAATCCCTAGCATGCCCCTACATAACCAAACAAATCACCTAGTATGGATCTTGGCTCACATAATCACCGTACAAATAACAGAATAACTTCTCAAACAAATGCCCAAGGGGAAATCCCTAACACACTGTCAATTTCGGATCGATAGATCAAAACAAAACAAAACAGTATGCCACCAAGGCAACAGAAAATAGTAAATGTAGAACAGATAAGCCAACATGGCCAATAAACATAGAGCTGATAACAGATATACCGACAAGGCAACAAATACAGTACAAATAGTATAGATATGAGATTGATAGATATCAAAATAACAGACAACAGATAGAAGTTCTCGGCACTAGAACGGACCAAAATAGAACCGACATAAAAAATAACCCTCACAGGGGTAATCAAGTTAGATAACAAATAACAGATAGATTTTAACCACATATCAGAATACGGTTCAGAAACAGTAAAACCCACATAGGGGCTGATTACGACCACAAACAAGAAATGTAATGCCAGATTGGCATACCCTCACAGGGGTTACCAACAAATAAGAGTAGTTTAATAAAGCAATAATCCAAAGTGGGAGACCCTCAAAGGGGTTACCAACAAATAAGAGTAGCTTAATGAAGCAACAACCCAGAATGGGAGACTCTCACCTCTTGCAGTCCCAAACAGCAATAGTAAAAAAAAATTGATCCTATTGCTTGTCGACGCCTAGCTCGTCGTCACCCAATCAAAAAAATATGCCACGAGTCAAAATTCTCTAGAATCAACTTTCATGCATATATCCCTAGTCAAATTCCCATTCCAATACTATTTAACTTATAATGATTTCCGATATCAAAATTTATATTCAACTTATTACTAACCAACATACAAGTCCAAAAATCATATCTCTCATCTCCCTATTCCTCGCATAGAAAAATAATCATCGAAATACATATATTGATTCAAAAGCTCAACCAAGACAAAAACTAGCAACTGCATGCATGCATGCACATATATATATATATATAACATGCAATAAATCAATAAAAATCCAATCTAACTAACAAGGGCACAAAATCACAAATCAAAAGCACCGGGATAATCAACGCGTCGAGATGAGGAGATTGCCTCTCTGCCATCATCGGATCACCACCGTTGGCTGTTAGCCGCCACCACCAAAAAATTCAACTCCACCACAGAATTGTTCCTCTCATCACGAGGCTTCCAATGCTACTTTTCATTTCTAATTCTGAGTAGTGTAGACACCGAAATGGGCCAAAAATTGCCAACTTTCCTTCCTCTGTCGAGCTTCGATCACCACCCCGCCATCGTCGGTGTTGCCATGCAAGGATACTATTGAGCTTTTCACATCAAGTGCTTCCAAACCCAACTCTCAAAATCGCGAATGGTAGCCAAAAACCAAGAAACCCAACTACCACCATGGGTTGGCCTCTTCGGTCATCTCTTGCCACTACTGCTTCGTTGCTCGATTGGTGGGTTTGAGAGGTTGAGGGTGTAGGTGGTGGCGAGGGGAAGAGATTGGTGGGTTTGAAGGGGTGTAAGGTCGCTAGAGACATGGCCGAAGGATGGTGGTGGTGGTTTGTTGAAGAAGAAGAAAAAGAGAGGAAAAATGGAGAAAGAAAAAGAAGAAGGAAAAAAATAAGAAGGAATGGACATTATCTGATCCAAAAATCTAATTTTTTTAATAAAATTTTAAATTATGCAATTTTACCCCAAATTTTTAGAAAATTGCGATTAACCCCAAATTGTTCAAAAGTCAACACAATTAAGTCTACAAAAATTATAATTTAGCCCACAAAACTCTTAAAATAATTAATAATGTGAAATTCATAAAATTTTCAATTAATAATAAAATTGTATATTATAAATAAAATTAATAAAATTTTAGGGGTGTTACACATATATTTAATTAAATATTTGAAGAATTGTTGGCATCCTTATCAAATTTGCAGACGTTGGTTGAAGATTTATATTAAAATTCAATATCCTTCAAAAGTTGTTTTAATTATTTTCAAACAAAAATACCCCTAGACTTATTTGTAACTTTATCATGGGGGTTTAACTTTAATATTATTTAAATTACTAAGAATAAATTTGAATAATTTTATTAATAATTTTTTAAAATATTAAATAATCTTTTAATTGAAGTTGGGTTAAAAAAATTTTAAAATCATCAAAAAATCTAAAGTAATTTAATCAAATTTAATTTAACATATTTATTAATTATAAAATAAAAATAAAAATCAAATCCATCTCTTAATTAAATATGATTTTATTTTTAAGTTAAATCTCATGAATAATATTAAAAATAATCATATCTAAAGTAAATAATTTAAAAATAAAAATGAGATCTAAAAATATCATAGTAACAATAGTAATTTTAAAATATCAATTTCATCCTTCCAATCCAATAAAAAAGTTATTGATATGATATATTGTTTCCTCCTAAAACACAAATAAATAAATAATTTTCTCTCAATTCATTTTGCACCTACCTCCCAAAATACAAACAAACAACCATCACATTCTCCAACCTCACTTCCAAAAAACTATTTTGATAAAATGCTCCAATTTATAAACAAACAAGCCCTAATTTAAACTAATTTTATTAAATTTATTAATTAATAAAAACAAATAAGCCAAAATGTGTGAGATCTAGAGTTTGAACCTTGTATTTATTAAATGTATTTATTAATCAAAATAAATAATTTAAATAAAAATGAAATCTAAAATTTTATCCTAACAATATAATTTTAATAATTTTAAATAAATAAAAAAATTAATTATTTTGAACAAAATAATGTAATGATTTTAAATAAATAACATGAGTAAAAAAATTAATTTAAGCTAATTTGATTAAAATTTATTAAGTAACAACAAATAAATAAGCAAAAACGTATATATACAAACATATATATTTGCTTTTTGCTCCTTCTCCCCTTACCCCCACCCAAATAAATGTATATATCTAAATATACACATTTATCTAAATTTATGTATTTATATATACATACATATACATATACACTATATATATATATATATATATCCATCCCCTGCCCTGCTGGCTGCCATGGCCATGGCAACCATGCGAGCTTGCCAGCCGCCTAGATCTGGCCATGGCTACCTGGCCAATCACCATGGGCGAGGCAACCATGTTCAGAGGTAGCCTGGCTAGATTTGGCCAAGCGGTAGCCATGGTGGCTACTTGAGGCGGGGGGAATGTACCATTTTTTTTCCTTTTTTTAATTTTCATTTTTAATTAATTTATTTTTAATTTATTTATTGTTTTGAATGGTGATATTTTTTATTTTAATAATCAAATCAATACTTTTTTTATTGGGATGAAAATAGAATTGAGTGATTTTTTTATTGTTAGAATAATAATAAATATATATGATGTCTATATCTAATATATATGAATATTTTGAAAAATGGAAGTTTTGGAAGGAAAATTAGGATATGTTTGGTTATGTTTCTCCAAAATAATTTTAGGGTATAGGGTTTTTAATTTCAATTTATTTTTAATTTTAAAAAATTAGTTAAATTATTTTAGATATATATTTATTATTTTAATACTATTGAGTATATAATTTGGGAGAAAATTGTAAGGGGGTTCCATGACACATTTTGCTTCTTTTTTTTTCCCAAAAGGGCAATTATGTCTCTTCATATTTTTGCTCACAAAATAGGTGTTGTTGGGGCAAGTGAGCTAATTTTATTAAAATACAAGGTACTGAGTAGACTCTATTTTTAATATAGGGGATTTTGTGGTAATTTTGAATTACATCGGGGAGGGGGGTGTGTAATGTGCATTTTGCCTATTTTATATATATTTATATTGATATATAAAATTTTTAATTTTTTATGAGGATTTTATTATATATTTTAAAATTTTTTAATTATTTTCTTAAAAATTTTTAATGAAGGTTGATTGGGTATTTCAAATTTTGTGGAATTTTTATAAATAAATTAAAATTTTTGGGCTGTTGGGTAATTAAATTTTTTTAATTTAATAGTTTTGCCCAAACACTAATGGAAGTTGAGATGCTAACCCAAATGTGTAACCAAATTTAGAGTTTTGGTCTTATAAGTGTCAACCTAAATACCAAAAGTGCATACCCCCTATCCAATGGGACCAAAAATATAATGTTTCCGATATAACCAAACGCTGCGTTAGCAAAAAAGAAAAAAAGAAAAGAAAAGAAAAGTAAGGGCTCCATTGAAATAGTAAGAATTTTATTGGGCTTGTTGCAACTTACCGCCCTGTGATTTGTGAAATAAGCATCAAACCTTCCTATAAAATATATATATATATATATATACACACAAAATAACTTTTTCATGTTTTATAAAACCATGCACACTACCTCCCCCTCCACATTTGTTGCCCATTTAACATAATTTTAATATAAAAAGATCAATTTACCCTTAATCATTTCACATATATACAATTCAATTTAAATAACTTTTTATTATCATATTTTTTTCTTTTTTTTATTCTTTTCTTTACTTTTTTTTCTCATTTCTCTCTTCTTCCGTTATTTCATATATTTCTCATTTTATACATATATATATAAGTTTATCATTGTTTCTTATTTCTCATTATTTCATATATTCCCATTTTATACATATTTATATTTATATATAAATTTATCTATAAAATTTTAAATAATTTTTATTTTTATCTTTTTTCTTTCTAATTATTCATACATGTATACTTATTTTTTCTATTTATACTTATTCACATATATATAAATTTATCAGTAAAATTTAAATTGCTTTTATTTTTATCTATTTTTTCTATTTATTCATTTTGAATTAAATAATATTTAATATTTATAAAAATATTTATATAATATAATTTTTTTATTCATACTTATATACATATATAGTGTGTGTGTATATATATATACCACAAGAAAATAGGTTAATCGCGGCACATATTTTGCGACGATTTGTCTCAATTGCCGCAAAATATTAATTTGATGGTGGTTAAGCAATAATTTATCGAAATCGCTGTAGAATTCATAATAAATGGCTTAGGTTAGCGTAACCGCCACTGAATGAATAAAAAATTTCGCGCTGATTTTTCTAAACCGTTGCAATTAATAATATTGTTTCTTTTGCTTATTAGATTGCCCTTTGTTTTTTACTTTAAAAGGTTATGTCCATAAGTTTTTAATATATACATACATATATATATGTAATGCCAATTATTTTTGATAATTTTTTTTTATAAATTTTTAAAATAATGTGTTTTATATTATATGCTCTTCTACAAAATGTAAAGAGATATTCATTTATTTTTAAAATTTGAACATACTTCTATAATAATTTAGACCATATGAATTTTAAGTTTTTATTTTATTCACACATTGCAAGGCTTATTTTAAAAGATAAAACTTGATATTTTTAAATGCTTAAAGAAATTCTTATAATATTATTTCATTAAAAACTTAGCCAAACACCCCCTTAGTCTATATTTCTACTTGTTTGTTAAATTATATAGTTTGATTAATGAAATGAATTATTATAGTATTTTCTTTACCCAAAACTCACAGTGCAAAATATTACTAATTCACCTAACAATTTATATATACATATATGTAATAAAATTTCTTTGCTTCATGCAGCTATGTTATATAATTATCCCACACTTTCTATTTATTTCTTTTAGTTCACTATGTGATACTCTTATTTTATTTATTCAAATGACAATTACTATTTTATTTTTAAAGTAATAATATTATTCTAAATTATTCTAACACACTAATTATGTCATATCATTAATTTTCAAAACTTATTCTTAATAGTATAAAAAAATTCTCACCTTTTGCTCTTCTAACTAATATTTTTTATAATTTTATTTTATTTACATTAAGAACTAGGGATATAAATGAGATAAGATTGTTTGTGAATAGTTTGAACTTGTCAATTGAACTAGCCAAGCCAAGCTTAATAAATATAAGTATCTATGCACATATCTATATTAACAAATATCAGCTGTAGCTAAGTTTGTAAGCTCCTTGTTGTAGGCGTGAGTAGGCGTGGGTTTGAGTCCTTGTTGCAATAGATTTTGAGTTTCCATTTCTAGTAGATGAGCGAGGCAGGCCAAGTGCATGTGAGTAGGTGCACAGGGTGAGCTATGTGCATGCGAGCGAGTGGGTGGACCAAGTGCATTGGTCCTTCCAAGCCCAAAAACTATTGGTCCTAGTGTTCTCCAACCCATGGGCAGCCATTCTCAGTGGGCAAGCGGCAGCGTGAGCAAGCGAGCTAGGTGCATTGGTCATTCCAGCCCATAAAAGGCCTAATTAATGTTAGGCCCACCCACCAAGTGCTAAATGTAACAAAATTTTTACACTCTTTCGTAACGAAACTCTTAGTTATCTATTCTATGAGTAATGAAATGCTTATTTTTGAATTAAAATATTATTTAACTATTTGTAACAAAATATTTTGTTACATAAATAATTAGTAACAATACTTAATTATCATTATATTATGCATTGGTAACAAAAATAAAATGCAACAAAATTGCTAATGTTTTAGTAACTAAATGTTTCATTATGCCATAAAAATATATTCTAACTAATACACTTTTTGTTATAAATATCATATTTTTGGTAATTGATACATTTCATCACCATAAGTCCATCATTTGTAACAAACCATAAATTTGTTACTAAGACTTTTGCAATGGACTTTATGGCACTAAACTTAAGTAACAAAAATTGTGTTACCAATATTTTGGGTAATGAATTTCAGCCTTATGCCAAAGAAATTATTCGTTACTAAAAATGTAATTTGTTGTAATGTGGATTAAAGTAAATTCATATATTTAAATCCTTCTTCGCAATAGATTTTATCTACTTTAACCTTTCTTAAAAGGCTTTAATACTCAACAAATAATATATATTTGGTTCAATGAACCAAATATATACAAGTACAAACCATAAATAACTGATAATATAGGTTGTAGGCAATTACAACTAGGATAATTATAATTTTGGTTCTCAAACATAACTACTTATTTGCTTTTAGTCTCTAAACAAGCTTGAGTTACACTTTTGTCCCTCAAATTGTCATTTGTTTAACAATTTTCATCCTTGCCATTACATCAAGTGTTAAAATTGACGGGAAGTGGTCATGTGCATGTCACGTGACCACTTTTGAAGGGAAAAACTTGAAAAAAATTATAATTTTGATCCTCAATTATAACCACTTATTCACTTTTAGTCCCTAAACAAACTTGACTAATTACAATTGTGCAAGGTGCCGCCACCAATTAGTGGATTGTGTAGGAAGCCATAGACGCAATGCCTGTCAAAAACACCTATTGGATCTCAAAAACACCTATTGGACTGTGGTTCGTGTAGTGCCTAGTATTTACCGGTTGCCCATGCGCGTGCCCAAGACGAAAAACCTCATCACACTCACTATCCCCCCTAATGATACGATAATGACGTGGAACAACACCACCACCAAAATTATCTACCACCAACCATCATGAGTTATTGGAATTGGGACATTTGGATGCAAGAGTACAATCATTGAGAGGGAGGATTTTATTGTTGAGAACATCACCTTCGAAAATTTTGTTCCTCAAAGTTCAAGATAGGCTATAGCAATTAGAGTGACGGCTGATTATTGTGCATTCTATAATTGCAGATTGTTCGGTTGGTGCACTATGGGAAGCAATATTTGAGGGATTACTATATTGAAGGAAATGTAGAGTTTTGTTTTGGTAACAACACTGCTCTTTTGGAGCATTGCCATATCCACTGCAAGTTTGCTAGATATATTAGATATGCATTCTTGAGATGTGTTGTCACTGGCAATGGAGGGACATACTACACATATCTAGGATGGCCATGGGGACCTTTTGGTAAGGTAGTCTATGCATACACATATATGGACAGTTGTGTTAGTCATGTTGGTTGGAATAACTGAAGAAAGACTGAGAATGAAGGAATTGATTATTTTTATGAGTATAAGTGCTTTAGGCCAAATAATTATCCCTCAAAATGTGTAACATGGGTGAGAGATTTGATGGACGATGAAGTCGAACAGTTTCTTGCACATAGTTTTATTAACCAAAATTGTACCTCAAGATTGTTTAAGGACTAAAAGCGAATAAGTGATTGTGTTTGAGGACCAAAATTATAATTTTCCCAAGTTTTCCATTCAAAAGTGGTCATGTGACATGCACATGACCACTTTCCGTCAATTTTAACACCTGAAGTGATGGAAAGGTGAAAATTGTTAAAAAATGACAATTTGAGGGACAAAAGTGTAACTCGAGATTGTTTAGGGACAAAAGTCGAATAAATGGTTATGTTTGAGGACCAACATTATAATTATCCCATTACAACCTGCTCAATAAATAGTAGGTAGTTATAACCTACTTAATAGATAGTAAGTACTCTCTTAAATAATGTGTCTAATATTAAACACTCATTAGAGAGTACCTAATTCTAGACATACCCGCAAAGGAATGACAAAAAACTTTCAAATTTTGATGTTAGTTTGGAAGCATGAGCAGGTAGAAGTTTTGGTTAAAAATTCCTTTCTTTTTATAATAATATAGATACACATTCCCTTATTTAATATTATTCAAATTTCAATATCGAATCTGTAGTATACAAGCTAGTGGGAGGGTACGTAATGTCATTTTAACCAACAACTTATAATTACTTTTTTAAACTTTCCTCTTACATATAATCCTAGCTAGCCAAATAGCCTTTGTTCAGAAAAAGTCAACATTAACTCATAAGTTTCAAAGAAACTTAGTTTTACCCTTAATATATCATTATTATATATGAAAATAATATATACTTAGTTTTACTTCAATTTTGGGGCTGAAATTTCTTGGGGCGATAGCAAAGTGGGAGGTTATGGTGGAGAGATGAGCTTTAACGTTGTGGAATAAGAGCCTTAAGGATTTTTCCTCCAAAATTAGTTGATGTGGTTTTTTTAATCTTGTTGATGTGGCAATTCTTAGCTAATGTTGGGGATTTAATGACATGTGGGCAGTCTACATGGGCATGGCATGCACACATAAGCGGATAACGTGGAAAAAATTGCCACTTGTTGCAAAAGCCCCAAACTATTCATCATGTGAGGAACACATGGCATTCTCCAGCAACATTTTCTACAATTTCAGGCAATTTGTCCTAAAATCGTGGCAATTTGTGCTAAATGTGCAAAATTGGTTGTCGGAGTGGACCAAATCGGAAAATGAAAATTATTAGTGTCCTTTTTCCACTTGTGGCCATAGTTAGAGGACCAAAAATGCATTTTTGCCCAAGTGCATTTGTAAAAATTGATTAAAGTGTTCGCAAACACATTTTTTGATAGTTACAGTGTTTGAGAGAACATATTGGCTATTGGTGCTTATGATATTATACACAACTATCCTCAGTCATTTCAAAATATAGTTAATATGTACATATTTTATAAAATGAAAATATTTTTTTCCTCGTGAGTAAGTTCTTCAATCTATAACCACTTTTTTATCGAGGATGATGTACAAAATTTATGTGGGATGCATCTCATTTCTCAAAAGTTATGCTTTGAAAATCAAAGCAAATATGAAAATGGACATGTTTTAACCTACAAGCTTCTTAGGATTATGGCAAAAAGAGAAAAATTATATCTTCATTATAATTTCTCTCAATAGCAATAAATGTGGAGGTATACATGTTGGATGAGCCAAAACACTTGATATTTGTTTGGGCACTACACTCATGAGCCACGTGGAAAACAATCAAAAAATGGATGTTAAACCTAACTCATCTAAAAGGTAGCTCAAGAAGTGAGTAGTGTCCAAGCTTATATATAACGACCACTACTCATTTAATTTATTGATGTGGAAATCTTTATTAATGTGGGAATCCAACACTCCTCACACACACTCAAGAATGAAGATGTGGAGTATGGAATAGCATAAAATGGGCTCAACAACACTAAATAGCCCAACGTCACTCTATTCCATATGTTTAACTAAGATTTTCAAAATTCAAAAAATAATAAATCAAGTCATCAATGGAAATGGAAAGAAAATGATTCGTGTTGGTTATAATGTGGTTATAACCACATCTAGATGTGGTCCATATAACTACCCCATGATGGATGATTTTTGTCATAACCACCCACCTACTAAGCCTACTTAATTGAGAGATAGTGTCTTGATGGATGACAACATATAGTTTATATAAGTTAAGGTCCCTAAACCTAAGAGTTATATATTCACTCTTACACCATCAATTAAGTAATTTTGCAGGTTTAGAAGCACTTCAGCTAGAAATTCTAGAAAGGTTTTTTTTATCATAATTTGGTGAAAGCTATACAATAGAAAACTCAAATAATATCAATGGCTGGAAGTAAACTCACATTTATGTTTCCGCTACAATATTATGCTTACATTTGGTATCGGAGCATGAAATACCTCTGCCTTGATATTTTATAATGTCAAATGTTGCAATTTATGGTTTTGAATACATTTGTTTATGATCTATAATATATAGCATATACGATTTATTCAACATTGTTATTTTGTGTCGATAAATGCTATGTACGCAAAACATTTGAACCATATGTGGTACTACTACAACGATTTTGAGTTTATACAAAACTCTCCAATATGTGATGTAATCCTTGAAAAGATTAACATCATGCTTGTTTTATTTCAAATTGGAAGATTAATATGCCCACAATTGATGTTGCTTTAATTGAGAATTCTTCTTTATAGTTGCATGATTTAGGATTGTTTGCACATCTTATTAAAAGAATTATTTCTCAAATTAAAGTTTGTTTTGACATTCAAGTAAAGGCCAAAGTTTCGATGTTAGTTTGGAGATATTTCAATGATGTATGGTAGCAAGCTTAAGGAAATTTAATTTTGAATAAATGGCTTTTGAATCAATGAAAATTGAGTGCTATTTATTAAATTGAGGTCAAATTTGTGAATGAGTTCAATTTTGATGGGTTGAGTCATCTGACGTTGAAGATGACCATTCTGGAATTTATTTTTTAAAAAATCTAGACCTAGAAATTGGCCAGTTTTTGAGTACGATCAATAGTTTATTTTCTTTGTATATTTTGTTTGGCTTCATAGCCCAGTACAAGCCCATGCAATTTCCATCCAACTTTTAGTAAAATGCAAATGTCATGGGGCATGCTACCTACTGCTAGCTTTTGAACCTAACTTTTGGGTTGTGGAAAAAATGCTCTACCATCAATAGGTTATTCTTATTGTTGTTAAATTGGTTAGGTTGATTATTTATTATATGATTTGCTCACTGCTTGTTGTATTGAATTGTTAACTATCCACTTATGAGTTATACATAATATTGAGATGTCATATGATTTATATAATTTTTATAATTAAAGAATAGCCACAACATCTTTAGTTATATTAAATTATATATTAAGTATTTTTAGATCACATGTGGAGAAACAACATCAATTGTGATTAATCATATTAGACATAGTAAATTTTATCCTATAGGAAATTTTGTTATGTTTTATATGATTAATTAGGGTGAAATATCAAATTATATTCCTTAATTTACCCACAGGAATTAAGGAAAGAAACATAATTTTGATAGTTTCATCATTATGATTGCATATGAATCTATTTGAATTAGAAACTTAGCCCACAAGCAGCTCCTATGTCATATGATTCATATTTTCTATGTTTTGTATTGGTAAAGCATACTATATATTTATTTGCCTCAAATTTTTGATATAAGCATGTATATAATTTATTCGTGCAATTTTTCAACATGTTAATTTTTCAGATATGAAATGTGATATTCCTGAGCTCAAAGATGATAACTATAAAGTTTGGAAGGAGAGAATTCTTCTTCATTTAGGGTGGATGGACATTGATTATGCTATTTAAAAAGACAAACTACCTCTAATTACTGAGAACATCCAACCTGATGATGTTGATCTTTATGAAAAATGGGAGTGATCTAATTGCCTTACTATGATGTTCATAAAGACCAATATCTCAACTAGTATTAAGGGTTCTATCGATAAGTATAATAATGTCTGTGAGTTACTGAAGGCTATTGATGAGCTATTTGAGTATTCAGATAAGGCATTAGCAAGCACCCTAATCATGAAGTTTTCAACTAAGAGGCTCACTGGTATTAAAGGAGTGCATGATGATATCATGCATAGAGATGGCAGTTATGTTGTGTTGGGTTGTTTCGTGTTGAGTTGAGGTAAGGATATTACAAAATTTTGTTCAACATGAACCCAAACCAATAAGGACTCAACCTAATAAGCCTCAACTCGAACCCAACTTAAAAGTTTTCATGTCAACCCAAATCCAATCCGTTTCAGCATATGATTATTTTTCATTAATAATTCATCTAAAAAATTTACACATTTTATGTTCAATTAGAATAATAATAAAATAATCAATTTATATCAAAATTTTGAGAAAAGTCAACTTATACAAAAAATTTAGAAAAAGTTAATATTATACTCTAACAACCCAACTTTCGTACCATAGAGCAATTTGATAATTAGACTTCATTTAATTTTCTCTACAACGTCAATAATATACAAATTTTCATATTAAACAAAAAATTTTGCACAACTTAATTTTAACAACAATGAAGTCGAGTTCCAACAAAGAAATATAATTTATCCCGTTCAATGATTAATAGTCATCCCAACATCACCAAGTAGTCAAGATTTACGTAGTAAATAATAATCAATTCTTATAAATCAATCTAGAGTTAAATTGTTCAAAAATAACAAGTCATTACTTAAAAATGCAAAAAACATTGGGTTATTATTATGTTATCGGGTAACCCGAACCAACTTATAATTTTCATGTTGCTTATTGGGTCAACTAAATGTCAACCCAACCCAAACCCAATAATATCATGTTGGTTCGTGTCACATCAAAAATTGCCACCTCTAGTCATGCACATGAGGGATATAGCGGCTCAACTTTAGACTCTTAAGGTTACAATGTCAAATTCTTTCCTTGTGCATTACATTCTAAACTCTCTGTCACAGTAATATGGACCTTTCAAGATCTCATATAACACATAAGGATAAATGGTCAATCAATGAGTTGATGACCATGTGTGTGCTAGAGGAAAAAAGATTGCTAATAGAGGTTAGAGAGAGTGTGCATCTGGCAATTCAAGAAAAGAATAAGAATCAAGCCATAAAGAAGTGAAAAGAAAAGATATCTCCTAAAAAGGATATTAAGAGGAATCCAAGTGCTTTTTCTGTACAAAAAAAAAAAAAAAAAAAAAAAAAAAAGCACAATAAAAAGGATTGGCCCAAATTTAAGGTTTAGCTTGAAAAAAAAGGTAATCGTCTTTCACTTGTTTGTTACAAATCTAATACAGCTAATGTTAATCGTAACACATGGTGGATTGATTCTAGTTCTACAATCTATGTTATAAATTCCTTGTAGGTTTGCAAAACGTAAGAAAGCCAGTGAAAAGTGAGAAATACATCTATTCTGGAAACAAGAAGCATTCTCACGGGAAAGCAATTAGAACATGCAACTTAGTTCTTGGTAGTAGCATTTTTTTAGACTTGGAAAAGACATTTTATATTCCAAATTTTTCTAAGAATTTAATTTCACGAGATTAGTACCTTTAGGATATTCCTGTCGCTTTTAAAATGATGTTTTCAATTCATTTTATAAATCTGAACTTGTTGGGAATATTATTAAGCCTGATGGTCTTTTTCAAATCAATATATAAAATGATTCCACTCATACTACTTTATATATTCAAAATCATACTGGTGCCAAAAGATGTGTTATGAATGAGGATTCTTCTATGTTGTGGCACTAAAGATTGAGACATATCTCCATACAGAGAATTAGGAGATTAGTGAATGATGGAGTACTTAGTAGTCTAGATTTTATTGATTTCAAGACTTGTCTAGGCTGCATAAAAGGTAAGCACGCCAACATGTCAAAGAAAGGTGCTAAGAGGAGTTCCAACTTATCAGAAATTATACATACAGATATATGTTGTCCAAATATGGATACATATTGTCAAAGGCACTTCATTTCTTTCATAGATGATTACTCAATGTGCATGTATATCTACTTGCTCAATAGCAAATATGATTCCCTAGATGCTTTTAAAGTTTTCAAAGTAGAATTAGAGAAACAATGTGAAAACAAATTAAGATTGTGAGATCAAATAGAGGTGGTGAGTATTATAGTAGTTACACTAAAGATGGATAAACACCTGGTCCTTTCGCAAAGTTTCTTGTTGAACTAGGATTGTTGCCCAATACATTACACCTGGTTCACCAAACCAAAATAGTGTAGTAGAAATAAGAAACAGAACATTATTGGACATAGTGCAAAGCATACGAGCATGCTCTAAACTTCCTGAATTATTGTGGAGTGAAGCTCTTAAAACAGCAGTGTACATATTAAATCAAGTTCCAACCAAAACTATCCCAAAGATGCCATTTAAGTTATTTAAAGATTGAAAATTGAGTTTGCAACATGTACACATTTGGGGATGCCCGTTTGAAGTAAAAATCTATAATCCACAAGAAAAGAAATTGAACATAAAGACCATCAATGGATATTTCATTAGATATGCCGAAAGGTCTAGGGGATACAAATTTTACCGTCCATCTAAAAGTACTAGGATTGTGGAGTCAAGAAATGAAAAGTTTCTTGAGAATGATTTGATCAATGGAAGTGATAGACCATTGGATATTGGATATAAAACAAAGTATTATGTTCCATAGACTTCCACTTCAAATCATAGACAGACTATTGTTATTCACAACGCTCCTCGAGCTCTAGGACAAGTTGAACACAGTCCTTAAAGCCCCACAAGCCACTGATGATGACCCAGTAGATCCTATTCAACAAATGCCTGAAATTGTTGAACAACTAGTTGAACAACATACTCTTCCAGAGAATGTTGACGAAACATTAAGAAGATCTACTAGAGTAAGGATATCAACAATGCCAGATGATGACATGGTGTATCTACAAGAGTTTGAGTATAATGTTGGAGCCAAAAATGATCCTGAAACGCTTTCACCATAAGTTGTACTAAATCTGACTTGTGGTACAATGTCATGAAGGAAAAGATGGATTCAAAGGGATCAAATAAAGTTTGGGATCTAGTCGAATTGCCCAATAGTGTAAAAGCCATAGGATGTAAATGGGTCTTTAAAACTAAGGACTTATTGGGAAACATCGAGAGATATAAAGTGAGACTTGTTGCTAAGGGATTCAATTAGAAGGAAGGAATCGATTACACGAAAACTTTTCTCCTGTATCTAAGAAAGATTCTTTTTATGTCATTATGGTATTAGTTGCCCATTTTGATATAGATTTGCATCAAATGGATGTGAAAATAGCATTTTTTAATGGTGATCTAGAGAAAGATGTTTACATACTACAACTTAAAGGATTCTCCTATAATGATGATGACCATTTGGTTTGAAAGCTTAACAAATCCATATATGGATAGAAACAAGCTTCCAAACAATGATATCTAAAGTTCCATAGTGTGATCTCTTTATTTGGTTTTGAAGAGAATGTAATGGATCAATGTATATACCAAAAGATCAATGGGAGTAAGACTTGTTTCTTAATTCTGCATGTGGATGACATATTACTTGCTAGTAATGACTAAGGATTGCTACATAAAGTGAAACAATTTCTCTCTAGAAATTTTGATATGAAAGATATGGGTGAGGCATCTTATGTCATTGGCATAAAGATCTATAGAGATATAACTCATGCATTTTTGGGTTTGTCTCAAGAATCCTATATTAAAAAGGTTTTAGAGAGGATTTGGAAGAAAGATTGTTCATTGAGTATAGCACCCATTGTGAAGGATGACAAATTCAACTTGAACCAATGCCCAAAAAATCAACTTGAATAAAAACAGAGGAGAAACATTCCATATACTTCCACTATTGAAAGCCTAATGTATGCTTGGTTTGCACAAGACCTAACATTGCATTTGTTGTGAGAATGTTGGGAAGATATCAAAGTAATCTAAATATGAACTACTAGAGAGCTGCAAAAAAGGTTATAAGATACCTTCAAGGAACGAAAGAATACATGCTTATGTATAGATGAACTGATAATCTAAATGTGATTGGCTACATAAATTCAAACTTTGCTAGCTATATTGATTCACGAAAATTAACATCTAGTTATATCTTTATGCTAGCCAGTGGAGCTGTATCTTGGAAAAGAGCAAAGCAAACTTTGATTGCAACCTTTACTATAGAAGTAGAGTTCATTTCTTGTTTTAAGGCAGCCTTACTTAGTATATGGTTGAAGAGTTTGATGCCTGGGCTTAGAATTGTGGATTCTATTTCTAGGCTATTGAGGCTATACTATGACGATTCAGCTGTTGTTTTTATGGCTAGGAACAACAAATACAATAGTCAAAGCAAGCATATCGACATCAAATACTTAGCCATCTAGGAGCTTGTTAAAGAAAAGAAAGTGATCATTGAACAATTTAGTACTAAATTGATGATAGATAATCCTTTGACTACATGCATGCCACCAAAGATTTTCAAGGATCATGTAGTTAAAATGGGACTTGGTTCCTCTATGTAATTTCATTGTAAGGATGAACTTTATTGTTTTAATGAAACTCTATTATGATGCTTCTTACACGAATCTTCTTGCGTACATATTTAGTTTGAAAAATATCAATAATGTTTGGACCTTGAATAAACATAGGTTTTATTCATTAAGTTATATGGGCTAAGAGACATAATGCAATGTGATACATAGAAGATAATACTCGATCTTAGAGAACATGTTGCCTTGATTCATGTATTATGTTTTGTTGTAACTTGGAATGATCTAGAATTACAACCATGAAATAATAGTAAAGAAATTTAATACAATTGACAACAAGACTCAACATGGTTTGGCGATGTGCCTAATCCACCCACAAAGAAAAGAATTTGATTGATCTCAAATCAAAGTGCAAGAACAAACTTTGAATCCCACAAATCTCATGAGAACACTCAACACCCTCGTTATAAACTCCATATTGAGGAACTATCTTAAAAGCAATTAAAAATCCTTGTGTATATGTCATTCATAATGAATCAAAAAAAAAAAAAACTAATTAAATATCCACAAAGTAGAGTTCTAAGTGAGGTGGACATCCGCCACACACCGGGGCGCACATGACTTGTGCCTAGAAAATATAATGTTGGGCAGAATTTTGAACTTCCAACAGTGTATGTGATCAACATCCACACTAGAGTGAAAAAAGTGTAATTAACCCAAATAATATATAATTCTTTTTATGTGGACCTCCAAAATGGTATAAATATTTACATTTTGAGTGGACTTTAATCATATTTAAGTACGATGCAACATGAGATAACCTTTACCTTTTTCTATTTCGTGCAAATTCTTCTTTTTCGCCAAACTTCAAAATCTCTCTTAAGTACCTCCTCGCTATCGCACTCTTCCATCATCTTCGCTATTTTTGGACTTTTTTTTTTTTTTTACGATTACCAACATAGAATTTGGTAATGGATTTGTTATTGTTTGATTCCTTTAGGTATATGTGTAAATAGATTATAGGTCTTTCTTTTTCTGATTGTTAGAGTTTGTACATTTACATACTGTGTACAAGTGAGCTCATAATATACAATACACATTCCTCATTTTCTGCCCCATGTTATCTGAAAAATCTTTTCCTCACAGTCCAACCTATTACTTTTTGCAATTTAAGAATTTAAGTATAAGTTATCTAATTATTTTTAAATAAATTATTACATTTAAATAAGTTATTGTTTGTATAGTCAAATAAATTTTAGGTATAAGTAA
>JACGDI010005859.1:243484-313487 GCA_014898725.1 Jacaranda copaia
TATATTTTTGTTTTTGACTAAGAATTCTTGGTCTTGCATATTAGCGGTTTCTACAAAGACAAGTTGCAAGAATAGAATGGTAGAAATTTAAAGGCACTCATGTGCAATGTACTCAAAACTCCGAATGGCAGCCGGCGGTCAAACTACAAAATGAAACCTTAAGGTTGAATGGTCGAGATGTCGGATGGCATTCAAAGAATCGACCAATCTTCAAAATGTCATAAACGCTCAATGGCATCGAAAAGAACGAATGACTTCAAAATGTTTTGAAGTCAAGGCAACACGTGAAAGTACTTCAAAGATTTTATTTGATATGGATCCAATTCTCGGCTTAGATGAAGGAACATTTCATCAAAGTTAAGTTCATTATATTTTTGAGAATTTATTTAAAAGGTGTTATCTCTCCAACTTAATTTTATTTATTCAATTTTTTTCGACTTGATTTGATCGTCAAAGGATTTTCACTTGTCACCCCAATGATCTTACTAAGCTTTTTATAATTTTTAATTTTATATTGTTTGGGTTATCCAACAAAAAGCCATCATTCGGTGTCTACACAGACCTCGATTTCATGAAAGAATCACTATTCACTCCTCATCATCTTTATTACTTAATATATAGGGTTATTTACCCAAACCCTCCTCCTCCTCTAAGGTTTGATCTACTTATAAGAAAATCGCACAATTACTAAGAAAATTACCAAGATCTCCCCAGGTTTCTTGATTACTTACATTTCACTGACAACATTTGTTGTTGTTAAGGATTTTGGCGATATCATCCCCAAATTTTGGTTGAGAGCCCAAATTTGCCCTTGATGTATTGTTCATCATACATTACAATACAAAGATGCCTTCAGACCAATTTGCAATATATTTCAGCGCATGTGGGTATAAATTTAGTATTATTTAAATTACTCATAATAAATTTATATGTATTTCAATACTAATAAAATCTTATCAATATTGAATAATTTTTTAAATTCAAACTTTAAATTAAAATAAAAATAATTAAACAATATAATTTTAATAATTTAAAATTACATATTCAATAATGTTTGATATGAGACTAATAAAATTCATAAGGGTAAAAAACAGTAAAAAGAACTAAAAAGGCTCAATGGATCAAACAAATTAAATGAATAAAAAGGTCGAAGAGCCTAGCTGACTAAACTTACCAAGAAGGGTATCAAAACCTTAACAAGCAGAAATCCATTACGAAAAAAGACTATAAATATTAAGCTCTAAAAAAAATTGACATAAAAAATCATTCTCATGAATTTGCAAAACTTTGAGAATATTTAAGAACTACGACTCTCTACACCGCATTTCAAAGAAAAAGAACCTAAAATTCTAATGACTATTGAAAATGACCCTAACTCAATTTCCATGCAACATCAATGTTAAATAAGAAACATATCTAAGTTCTAAAACAATTAACTGAATTTATTTAGTAATAAAGAAGTCAAAAAATTAAAAAATGAAAATAAAACCAAAATCCAAATAAAATTCGTTATCCAAATCGAGATCCACAGTGCATTTCAGATCCGATTGACCATACTGAGCTTGACCTCATCTAAATACCCACAAGCCTTATATATGCACCCATTTCACATGTTAAGCATAGTTAGTTGCTGTATTCGATAAGTCTTTATTTGTTAAAACATATAGAATCGAAAATTTTGATTGTCAACTCTGTGCTCTTAGTGGCTAGCCCTTGGGTGGCACATCTTAACAATATAAATTTAATAATTTTTAACTTACATGCTCAGTAATATTAAATATAAATATACTTAAAATAATATAATTATTTAATTTAATTAAGATGTAAAAAAATTAAAATATAATTTATCATTTTAAACAATATAATTTCATACTCCATAATATTATAATAATATATAATAATTTAATTAAATTTAATTATTAATTAAAAATAAATCAATAAAAAATTTAAAAAAAAATATCCGATATACTCCCTTCCTCCTTCCCCCACCCAACCACCTCTTACTTTCCGCGGCCCCCTCCTTGGCCATAATGGTCAGGCCACAGCTAGTTGCTGGCCAGGACTTGCCAATGGCCAGTTGCTAAACATGGCCGTTCTGGCCAGTGGCCAGGGCCAAATCTAGCTGCTTACCCATTAGCCGACTTTAAAAATTGGAGTAGGGGTATATTATATAAATTTAATTTGTTATCATTTATTATATATTATTAACGATAATTTTCATATTATCATTTTAATATTTTGTGACTAACATCATTATTTCTTTCGGGTGACTATTCTTTGTCATTTCATTGTTTATATATAGATAGATAATCAGTCAAATGATATTCCACAATTGTAGTGATGACCAGAAGTAAATGAATATAGGCAACAAGAGTTGCAGTTGTACTAAAAAAGAAATGTGAGATCAATAATGGAGGAAAAGATGGAAGGACGTGGCCCCTTACACTTTCCAATATTAGAATGTAAAAGCAATTGGGAAAGGGAAGGATGATGATGGCCCATACTCCATTATATGCGCAGAATTTTGTACCTTTTGCTTCATATTTGCTTATTGTTTGGACTTAAGCTACCTAATTTTGGGAACTCTCTTAAAACACGACAAATAATTACTAGAAATGTTCAATTAAAAGAGTAGAGCCTTAGAGGTAGACATGCTTAATTAGTTGTAGGTACATACATATATATATAAGAGAACTTAAACATATTTATTATATTATATATGACTTTTCAATCTTAATATATGTAATATTGTCTAAATATATTACTAATTAAAAGAATATTAATCAAATTATTTAATATGACATTTGAGAAAATAATCAAAATTAACTAATTGTACTTGGATTCACATGAATACAACTAGTTTAAATTTTAAATGGTAATAACAGTTTAGGAATATTGCAATCAAGCTACTTTCAGATTGAGTGGGTGGTTCAACAACTAAAATTTGCTTCACCAACAACAAATTAAATTGCTATGGACTCATATTTTATACACACAAAACATACAGGAAAAAATATAATACTAGTGACAACAAATGAAATTACAATATAAAAATTGTCATTGATAACATATTAAATGACAATAATTTTTATTTTGTTACTATTGATATCTTTTAAGTGATAATAACTTTTGTTTTGTTACAATATGACTTAATAGTCACAAGAACTAATATTTTAAGTCGCCTACTAATAATTAGTGATACATTTATAATAATAACTTAATGACAATAAAAATTTGTATTATAATTTGTGACAAAATTATTGTTATTACGGGTTCGTCATTAATTGTTAACAATGCAACTTGAACATTATTCTTATCACTATTAAATGAATTTGTAAAAATCATTAAGTTGACAATACATAATTTTTTATCACTTAGTATATATAATTAGTGATAATTTTTATATTATCAATTATTATCGCTATTTCTTTCTTGTAGAGGCATTGTATTTTATTTTAATTACTCAAGTTTTTTTTTCAGCATACTCAAAACCTTTCTAATATCCATAAATCGTGAAAATTTAATTCCTTCAATATCGCTTACTTCTCTCTCTTCCGTATATTTGATTTTATTTTGATTATTTATTTGAATTACAATATCAAAAGAACTCTTCAAACTTATCATTGTATATTTGAATTGCAACTACAAATATTTTGGAGTATCAAAGCATTTAATGAAATCCCCCAACCTACCAATCCAACTCTAATCCTATGTTCGGACCTTAGATTTTAGTGAGAAAAATATTAATAAATTTCTTTTTCATGCTTAAAATGATGGAATTTTTTATTTTAAAATTTGCACCTTTTCCTTTTTGTTTCTTTTCCTCTAATATTTTTTTTATTAATGTGCATATATTAAATTTAATGAGGGGTACAAGCAACCCATGATGTGGAATTTTGAACCGACCATGGAATGCTGGCCGAGTGGCCGCATCGTTGAGAGAATTAAATGCATTAAAATTCCAACTAACGTACCGAATGAGGACCTGCCCTTGGTCAAGTAACGGTCACAAATAGTAACCGGGAATTTAGAAAGACAGAATGCATATCAACTATTACATTAATATTTAAATTCATTAAATATAAAATAAGTATATAAATATTTTAAGGGATTAAATACTACTAGAAAAATTAGTCTATAAATAGACTAATATCTATACTGATGGGAACCAGAATCTTTTAGTCGCAAGTTTCAACCTTATTACATGGGTTTAAATCCCTTGGAATTAAATGAATAAATTCTTTTTTCTTTTTTTACTTATCATTGTGGCACATCGTTTCTATGTTGATAAATTTAAATTATCATAATATTAATATTTATTATATTGACGAATAGAAAAATATTTGATATTATGATTATTTAAAAAGAAAAAAGACTGATGTAGTTGATTTTATGGATTAATTTTAAGAAGAATATATATGATTCATTTGTAATTGTGTAGGCAAAGAAAATAAGGGTGGGGGGGAGGGGGGGAGGAAAAAAATATAAAAAATAAGTAGTTCTAAGTGAGAAGTAGAATTTTATTTGGAATCTTAAAATTTTTTCTGACCAACAAAACATCTAATGGTTTAATTGGTATATCATAATTTGATATGCTGGTGTGAAAGCCTCTTTTATATGAATATAAAGTCATCTTTCTTTTTATATAGTATATATATACACATATAAAACTATATCCCCTATTTCGTACTATATTTACATCTTTGAGAGTAACTATAAGAGTTTTTGCTAAGTGTTCTTATTTTTTTTAGCTGAAATTTAATTATTCTGCAATATTTAAGAAGAGTGCTTGTAATTTTAATTTTCTAAAGTTAAATAGAGAAAAACTAAAGGCTAAAAGTTAAAACTTTTGCAGCTTCTTAGTATCTTTGCAAGTACTTGGTAGAAAGTTATTTTGGACAATTTTATCCTTCAAAAACAATTCATAGCACCCCAAATATTCTCATACTCCATATCAAATTTGTACGAGTGTTTCTTTCGTACATTTCTTTAGTACTTGGTGGGTATATAAGTCATTTTATTAAATAACATATGCTTCAACCATCTTTTTTTTTAATTAATATTTTCTTTAACATTCACAACTTTCGCAACTTCTCACTTCTATATATTTCTCTATAATTTTTTACTTTTTTAAAAATAAAAATCCTACGAACACCCCTTCATTGCTGTACATTTTTCCTTAATCCAAAGTCGTACATTGAGTTTAATATTTCTACATCTTTCTCTATAATTTTTTAACTTTTTCAAAAATAAAAATTTTGTATTCAGTGGCTTGTAACCCAAATAACATTAGTCTTCCATATTATATGAAAAATTTCATATCAATCCAATTGGATGTTGTTTCTCTCAAAAAATATAAAAATAAAAATCCGACAAGCACCCTTTCATTGTTGTACATTTTTCCTTAATCCAAAGGCATACATTCAGTTTTATATTTCAACATCTTTCTCTATATTTTTTAACTTTTTCAAAAATAAAAATTCTGCAAACACCCTTTCATTTTTGTACATTTTTCCTTAATCCAAAGGCATACATTCAGTTTTATAATACCCCAAAAGAATTAAAAAAATAAAGTTGCTTATACCACTGTTTTACACTAAAATTCAAGACTCAAACTAAGTCAGCACAATATGCATATAAATTCTCCTTTTTATGCCTATCAAAAGCACCATATTTATCGACAAAGCTTAATTTCTCCGAAACTATTTGGTTTCATTTTCAATCAAAGTGAAAGTTCAGTATTAATGATCCATCATTCGAAAAAATAATGTCTAAAAGGGATGAATATGAAGTCACAAGATTCAAGCAAAACTTTGTCTGCCCTGTGAGCCATTGCCTAGTGTGCAATTTTATTCAGTTTCCAGTCAAATCCAAACTATGTTTTTCTCTCTTGATGATTTAAGCTAGCCGTTAATGAATTATATTGTGGCCCGTCTTCATCCAAGTTACCAGGCATGAGCCAGCAAAACATGATTCCCAAATTTTCCCCTTTTAATCACATACAACAAAATTGGACAATTTATTCAAGCCCGCTCATCTTTATTACACCCTTGCCAACCCATACCTGCCTAACTTACTCACATAACACTATTAGAACATTAAATTCTGCCCTCCCCCCATGCTTTCATACAACAAAAATGGATCTGTTGGCAGGATGATGATGGTAAAACTGACAGAGACAGATTAGGGGCCTCTAACTCTAAAAATAGTTGATTGTTAGTATATAAGTAGGCAAATGCTGTGGGAATAAATGCTTCAATATTGTTTCTCAAGAGGTAGAATAAATATATATTTTCTCCTCTTAATCACTATCAGAAATTTATCTTTCTTTCTACAAGGGATTCACTATCTGCCCACTCTATTTGCAGGAAAAAGTTCCTTTTCTTGGCACTCAAATTGAAGTATAGCTGAGGAAAGAGTAAACCATGGCTGCACCTTTGTATGCTTGGCCATGGGAATTCATGGGTAGTTACAAGGTACATCAAGTAGTATGTGATTATGGACTATTTCCATGCATTTCTTTTCAACCTTTTTTCTTCTGCAGCTTTCTTTATGGCTTTCTTGTTTTTGTGACAGTGTGCTCTTTATGGGATTTATCTTGCCAAAGGCCTATACTCAAGATTTCAACAAGAAACCACCTTCAAAAACTCTTGGTGTCTTCATATCTTCATCATATGTATGCTTAGACTTCTAATGTACCAAATATGGACTTCTTACAGCAATATGCTCTTTCTTACTCGAAATCGCCGAATTGTGAAAAAAGGAGTTGATTTTAAGCAGATTGACAAAGAATGGCACTGGTAATAGTTTTTATCTTAACAAATAAAAGACCGCTTTTTACTTGTTTTCTGATCACAATTTATAAAGGGGTTTTTGTCTTTTCTTTGGTTTTTGAATCAGGGATAATTTTATCCTACTTCAAGCTGTTGTGGCATCTTTGGTGTTTTGCATGTTTCCCACCTTTGAAACACTTCCTCTATGGAACAAAAATGGCATCATAGCAGCAATAGTACTTCACATAGCAATCTCGGAACCCCTTTTCTACAGCATGCATAAATGCTTCCATGGAAACTATCTTTTTACCCATTACCATTCACTCCACCATTCATCAGCTGTACCACAAGCCTATACAGGTCAGTGCAATTAATACTGTACTCATAATTTGATTTTCTGTCAACCTTGTTACTGTGATATTCAGGCAAATTATTTTTACATTTGTTGATCCTCTGCAGCTGGACATGCCACATTTTTGGAACATCTTTTGTTGACTGTGGTGATTGGGATACCGATAATTGGTTCAATCTTGACTGGACATGGATCGCTTAGCTTAATCTACGGCTATGTTTTGGTCTTTGATTTACTGAGATGCTTAGGCCATTCCAATGTGGAAATCGTTCCCCATCAGATATTTGATGTGATCCCATTTCTCAGATATATCCTGTATACTCCGACGTAAGTCGATTGTCTGAAGTTATTATATCTCTGGAATTTGAGATCACATCATTTCAATCCAAATTATGTTTCCGAACAACATAAATCTTCTTTCTAATATAGTTTTGCGGACTAGGTTTCTAGGATGAACTTAATATTTATGACTATGGATGTTATTGCGGTATAGTCCTATACTTTTGGTATTTAGACGAGTTTATTATGAACATTAAATGCTGTTTTGCTGTAGTTAACCAAGCCGTACGAGGATCCTAATTAAGCCTGCTTGAATGAGCTCTGTCCAATGACTTGCCCTCTAAATCATAGAGTATCCAATATTAATGCTTCCTTTTTGGCTGTCGTACTCGTTCACAACTTTTATTAGCTGTAGTTGCAGCTTAGCACATTAAATTATAGAATTTGACTTTAATAATAATTTTTTTTTTAAATATTCAAATTCTTTGACATTGCTTAAACCTGAAATTTTCATGAAGTAACATGAATACAATATTGTGAATTACCTTTCTGGTTTATTGTTAAAATTTTTACTGATGTTACCTTAACTTAGCTGGCATCTTACTGTGTTAGAACTGTTTATTGTTTGCCGAATTCAATAATGTCTTAGGATTTCAAAAGTTAAAAATAAGAGAAAGAAAAAAGGCATGGATTGTCTTTTCTCTAATAATGACTGCAGTTGGCAATTTGTCTCATTTTTCTGGTACGTATATTGATATCTGCAGATACCACAGCCTCCATCATACTGAGATGGGCACAAATTACTGCCTTTTTATGCCACTTTTTGATGCACTGGGGAACACATTGAACCCAAAATCATGGGAAAAGCATAAGCAGAACTGTTTGGCTTCAGGTCAGCTGGTTAATTTGGCAAAGGCGACCTAAAGAAAAATGAAAAAGGAACAAAAAAGATGAATGAAGAAATGGACTGGTCATTAATTTTTTGACATTCTTGAAAATGCAGGTAAAAATGGGAGGGTCCCTGATTTTGTGTTCCTAGCCCATGTAGTGGACATGTCATCGGCTGCCCATGCACCTTTTCTGAATAGATCAATGGCATCTTTACCCTACTACACAAGAATTTACTTGCTACCATTCTTGCCAGTAACTTTTGTGGTGATGCTATTGATGTGGGCTAAGTCTACCACTTTCTTGATCTCATTCTACAACCTTAGGGGTCGGCTGCACCAAACATGGGCTGTTCCCCGGATTGGTTTTCAGGTTTGTAAGTGTGATCAGATTTTGTGTTAACTAGATAATATAGGCAGTGCTGCATTTTCACTTAAAATTTGTATATGCTTTGCAGTATTTCTTGCCATTTGCAGCAGAAGGGATCAATAAGCATATCGAAGAAGCGATCCTTAGAGCTAACAGATTGGGAGTTAAAGTTATTAGCCTTGCTGCTTTAAATAAGGTCTCTCTCTCTCTCTCTCTGCCCATCCCTCTTCTATCTGTCTTGTTCTGACAAAAACACACATATACACACAAACACACACTGGCTGTGGCACACAGAACAGAGCATAAATGTTGAAGATATCTTACTCCTACCTCTTCTGATCTATTTGCTAGCCGCCATATACTATTACATCATAATTAAATGTTCTATCAGGTGATTTCGTTGGATTTATGGCACCTTGTATTGTCAGAAAATCTTTCTAGTTTCCTGTCAGCAGTGATGGAAACATATTTACCCCTTCTGCTGTTGAACATATGTTCCATAGATTACCTCTAAGGACATGCAGATAGAGTGTTTTTTGGCAAGTGTTGTCTGATTTAACAAATAAAGGTTAACAATGCTACTGGCATATTTGTAACAAAAAATATTAACTTGTTAATCTCAATGTAGAATGAGGCTCTAAATGGAGGCGGGACACTTTTCGTAAACAAGCATCCAAATCTTAAGATTCGAGTGGTACATGGAAATACCTTAACGGCAGCTGTTATTCTTAATGAGATCCCCGAGCATGCGACCGAAGTTTTCTTGACTGGAGCCACTTCAAAGCTTGGAAGAGCGATTGCTCTTTCTCTTTGCAGAAAAAAAGTCCGAGTTCTTGTAAGTAGAGTATATTAATACTTAGATCAACATTACATATTCTCGACATCACAAGGGCACTTTGCAGACTAGAATTAGTTGTTTCTGTCTATTAGTGGGATGAAAGAAGATTGTACTCTGATACATATAATCATGCAGATGCTAACTCTATCGACAGAAAGATTTAGGAAGATTCATAAAGAAGCACCAGCTGACTGTCAGAAGTATCTAGTTCAGGTGACTAAGTACCAAGCAGCACAAAACTGTAAGGTACCATATTTATGTTGATATTGAGTTACAAATGACAAATTTGAGTGTCTTTCTTCATACACTGACAAATGAAAATATATCGGAAATCTGACATGAACCGTTTCTTGCAGACCTGGATAGTTGGAAAGTGGATAACACCAAGAGAGCAAAACTATGCCCCAGCTGGATCTCACTTTCATCAATTTGTGGTTCCACCTATATTGCAGTTCAGAAGAGACTGCACTTATGGTGATCTAGCTGCCATGAAGTTACCAGAAGACGTTGAAGGCCTAGGATGTTGTGAAGTAAAGCCATCTTATTACATTATCTTTAAACCTCAAAATACTTCTAATCTTGAAAAACACTGCTCGTTTTTAATATCCTTTTTTGGTGTTGCAGTACACAATGGATAGAGGAGTGGTCCATGCTTGCCATGCTGGTGGAGTTGTTCATGCCTTGGAAGGATGGACTCATCATGAAGTTGGTGCTATAGACATCGACCGGATTGATTTAGTGTGGGAGGCTGCATTGAAACATGGTTTGAAGCCTGTCTCAAGTATCAGATGAAATATTAGGTTGTAGGAAAATATTCATCCCAAGAAACACAACATCAATTCTGTCTTGACATAGTCATTTATGCATTCTGTCAGCATTTGCGCAGTAGTAAGTCTTGGTTGCTTCCCATTCTTATTGAAGTCGGTTTTTAGTTGGAATGTTCTAAATATTGCATGATATATGGATGAAGTTGGGTTAAACTTGTACAATTGTCAATTGAAATGGAAATTTCATCTATATATCTTCCACACTGATCCAAATTTGTAATTTAAAAGAATCCAAGACAGAAACAAAACATACACACATTATCACATGTTAGTGCAAACAAGATAATTGCTCTGCTTTATTGATGTTGGAAATTTAGAGAATCTTCCAGCCTATTTTGTGGATTGTTTTATGTTTTTAGGGCTAGTCCTTTTATGACTGGGCAGACGTAAGTTATCATGTAGAGAATCCAAACACAATGTCTTCATAAGGAGTAACACCAAAGTTGTGAAGACATTATACATTTGTATCAAACTCATAAATTTCTTGCATCTCATAAGGTTTTTTTGCTTTTTTTTTCATTTTCTATCTCTTCAATTATACAAATATGATATACAAATAATATATTTTAAGGGCATATCGGTAAAATTATATAACAACAGTATAAGCTTTTAAAATAGACTCTAGTACACGATAGTGCAACGTGTAAACTTTAGCACTATAATTGCCATTATTAATGACAGAAAAGAGAAGGGAAAAAAATTCAACTGAAGCAATTACAACGAGATTGAAAATGAAAATTCTCTAAAAAGACAATTTTTCAAATTAGAGACCCACTATATCTATTGATCTTTCAATATTTTGAAAGAGATCCTTGAATCCAAATTTAGACCACATTATTTTGGCACCATGTGTGGAAAACAATTTCTGATTCATCAAATGTTGAGAATGCTAACAGGGTCCAAAGTTTGAGACTCAAGTGTCCTAGTGGCCCCTTCAAGGGAGGAAGTTGGAGAAAACAACTAAGGACAATAACCGATTTCTATCCTAAAGAGGCCGCCAATGTCATCTCCGACATTGAAAAATCCTCTACAGCCTAAAAACACGATCCAAGATGCCCTATTTTGCAAATCATGCAGGAAATATTATTGGCTAGTAGCACTTCTACCCAAATTACTCCTAAGGCAATCGCCCAATATGCTGCAAAACATCCACAAACAAAGATTATGTTTGGTTACATTCTAGGAAACAAAATCATTTCCCTATAATGCAACCAAATATCTTGGCCATTTTCCCCCCAAAACGATCTAGCAAATTGACCAGACCACCCTTGCAATTTTAATGGACTATTACCAAAATATCCCACATTTTTGCCAAAAAACAAGCAATTGGGATGGCAAATTTTGTCTCCACAAAATCTGCCATCCCCATTATATATATTATATATTATATTATATTATATATTACCAACCTTCACATATATATATATATATTTACATATCACAATATTTTATTACTATTCTTATAATAAAAAATATTACTAAAATTCATTTACACTTCCACAACTCAATAAAAAGGTATTGATTTGATTGCTACAATAGAATTTATCTCCTCTCAAAACATAAACAAGCATACCAAATTTTTTTAAAATAATTTTCTTATTATTCCCAAAAAAATAAATAAACATACATCACATTCCCTAACTCAAATTTCACATTTTCCAACCCCACTCCCAAAACTCATTCTCCCAAAGCACATAATTCTTATCCAAAAATTACCAAAGTTTTCTCAATCCTCTTGCAAAAGCCAAGAAACATCCTTGATTCTCATGCAAATTGAATGGAGGGTAGAAAAGAGGCACAGAACCATGCCCCTGCCTCTCACCAAATTGACAACCAAACATCCCGCTTATATCCCATCCCACCAATATTGCCAAATCCATTCTTGAACCAATATTGGGAATTTATTCCCCAAACTACTGTGCCTTACTACACTCTTAGAGAAGATGAAGAGCATCTTTCCCTTATAGTTGCTCCTATATACACGTAGCCTATTTTACCTTGTTATTCTGGCGAAGTCACTCCCACATGGTATCAAAGGTGTCCAATCTCCAAGAATTCAATGGACTAAGAGCCCTTTAGGAGGATGTGAAAACTTTCTCACCCATATGAAATTATACAACCTAAGTGAGGTAATATATTGCAAAATCCATCGTTCACCCTTGATGAAATGCACTCTCATTAGGTTCAAGCAACTACTCACAAACATCATCACTGACTAGAGCAATTGGCAAAGCTTTTCTTGCACAACTTCTCTATCAACACAAAGTACCCAAAGAGTGTCACATTTATATTTACCATCCAACAAAAAGCAAGAAAAGGCCTAGGGGAGCATACCAACCGATTTGTCCAAGTTGTCTATGAGATCTCACATCTCAACCAAAACTTGTACCCAGCATAATCCAACAAAATACTATTAGGTGTAAATATATGTTATAAGAGAGAAATGATAAATTGGAGGAAAGAATTTAATATAACAATGCAATATTACAATATTTTCCAAGTTTATGCAAAACAACTTTGGAATAATTTTGGCCTCACAATATTTTCCTTTCTCTAACTTATATCTATCTCTCTCCATACAAAGTCTCTATCATACAAGTTCAGACATAACACAACTTACTTGCACACATATATATAGAGATACATAAGTCAGCTAATGATGCTTCTTCAGAGTAAAGAAATAATATCCACATGAGGTGGCATGGCAAGTTAATTGCCATATCTTCCATAAGCAATCATTTCTTGAAATGTGAGAAGCCAACTTGCCATTACCACCATTGACCATTATGGAATGCTTATCCCTTTTTTATTTTCTTTTCTTCCTTTTTGTTCTTTTATTTTTTGAAATAAATTATTGCTTAACACCCCTTCTTAATTTGTAATTCGCACTTCTTTCCAAAACTTCTAAAAATTTTCTACACTAATTGCTTTTGCAAATCCATTTGCCAACTGTTCATTTGAATTGATGAACTCCAACTAAATCTCTTGATCATTGAAGAGATTTCTGATAAAGTGATAATGAAGTTTAATGTCCTTCGACCTTGCAAGAAAAACTGGATTTTTTGTCATGGCAATAGCTGATATATTATCGCATAAAATTATCATGGGAGTGTCTTGCTTTTGTTGAACATCCTCCAAGATTCTTCTAAGCCAAATAGCTTCGCAAGCGACAATAGTGGTGGCAATATATTCTGCTTTTGTTGATGAGAGTGATATCATTTTTTGTTTCTTAGATGCCAAAAAAATTATTTTGGTGCCCAAGCAAAACACATATCCAGATGTACTTTTGCAATCATCAAGTGAGCCTGCCTAATCACTATTAGTCTGTCCAACAAGCTTATTTTCTTTTTCTTTAACACACTTGATGCTGAGTTTTTTAGTATCCTGTAAGTATCGTAATATTTTTTTTCCTAATGCATAATGTAGCTTGCTTGAATCATGCATAAACCTTGATATCAAATTGACTTAATGAATAATCTCAAGCCTTGTATTTGTCATGTACATCAAGGATTCAACTAAACTTCTTTATGTCATTGCATCAACTTTGGTTGCTCCATCATTCAACTGTAGTTTTTCATTGACTAGAAGTGGAGTTGAGATTGAGTTGCAATTGCTCATCTAAAATTTTTTAGTAGTTCTTCAAGAAATTTTTCTTGATAAGTAAATATTTCTCCTTTTGATTGTCAAACTTAAATCCCAAGAAAATATATCGTGAGACCCAAATCAATCATCTCATACTCCTTCATCGTGGCCTTCTTAAATTCTTGTACTATCTCTAGATTTGTCCCTATATAGATCAAATCATCTACATAGAGACAAATGATAAGAAAGTCTTGTGTACCTTCTTTCTTCATGTTTAATGATTGCTCACTTTGGTTTCTTTGAAATCCACTCATCTGAAAATAGTCGTCAATCTTGCTATTCCAAGCTCTTGGTGCTTATTTCAATCCATATAATGTTTTCTTCAGTTGGTAGACTTTGTCTTATTTGCCTTCGACAATATAGCCTTCTGGTTGCTCAATACTAACTTCTTTTTCTAGGTCTCCATTGAGGAAAGCTGATTTGGCATCCAATTGATAAGCTAGTAACTCAAGTTGTGCTACTAGAGCTAAAAGAATAGATATAGTCTCCATTTGGGCAACTAGTGCAAAAGTTTCATTGAAATCAATTCCAAGCTGTTTAGAATATCCTTTTACAACTAAGCATGCTTTGTGCTCGTGGAATAAGCCATCTTCCTTGTATTTTGTCTTATAGACCCATTTTACTCTAATCATACCTTTTCCTTTAGGAAAACCTACAAGCTCCCATGTCCTATTCTTCTTTCTGCTCGCAATTTCTTCGTTTATGGCAGTCTGCCAAACTTTTTCTTTTGCAGCTTCATTATAAGTTTGTAGTTCACATGTAAAATATACAACATTACATGATTTATAAATTTCTCTTAGGTTTTGCACTTTTCTAATTAGGCTTTCAAATTTTGGATATAATCTACCAAATGATTCTAATAAGCTAGAGCTTAGACTGGAGCTTGAACTAGTTCTTCCACTTGTGATTCTCCACTTTGATTCTCCACATGTGATTTAAATTCCAAAGATTTGGGAAATACTTCAAACTTCTGCTTTAAAATATAAACCCACATTATTCAAGTGTAGTCATCAACAAATAAAGAGAAGTACTTGTTACTGTTTAGAGATGGCATCTATATTAGTCCACATATATCAACATGTACTAATTCAAGGAAAGTTTTAGCTCTATATGATATCTTTGGGAATGGTGGGTGATGCATTTAGCCAAAAATATATCCTTCACATGTCATGTCTTGACCTAGAATATTTGGAAGACCACGTACCATAATTTTCTTTTGCAACAAATTCAAGCCTTTTTAGCTTATATGTTCGTACCTCAAATGCCAAAGGTTGTAATCTTCCTCTATAGAGCTTTGAAGTACTATTTTCTCATTCAATAGCAAATTAAGAGGAAAAATTTTATTGGAACTCATATTAATTTTAATCATTGTAAGATTCTTTTGCTTGTCAACAATGATACACTAGTCATTATTGAACTCCACTTTGTAATCTCTCTCTAACAATTGATCAACACTCAACAAATTTTGTGCTAATCGGGAACATAGAAGACAACCTTACCGATATTAATTTTACCTTCTTTTGTTTGGACCTCAATTTCTCCTTTCCCACTAACTTTATAGGTTTTTCCATCTCCCAATTTTACTTTTGATGATTATAACTCATCAAGTTTCACAAATATTTTCTTGTTTCAACACATGTGATGGCTGCAACCGCTATCCACGTACCAAATATTCTCAAATTATTGTTGAGAACTCAAGCAGAAATAAAATACTTGATCAACTTCCTTAAAGTTGGCTTTATTTGATTGTCCATCATCTTTATACCAACAATCTCTTTGGGAATGATTTGTATTTCCGCATTTCTTGTATTTGTAGCAATAGTCTTTGGTGTCATGACCACTTTTTTGGCAAATTCAACAACAAAAATTTGAATTTTGACTAGAATTTCTCTAATTAAAATTAGTCCTTCTTCCCCATCCCTGACCTTGGAGGTTTTGATATTTACCATGATTCTTCTTGTTGAACATTTTTGCATAAGGTCATTTTTCTTTTCTTCTTGGTCATTTTTGTGATTTCTTTGTTCTGAAATATTAGCTTTACCTAAAAGGCTTGTTCTAAGCTTTGGCTTGAAAATTTACTTGTCCTCTTTTTAGGCTTCTAATGATCCCATGAGTTCATCCAAAGATAATTTTGATAAATCTTTGGATTCTTCAATTGCAGTGACTACATGCTCAAACCTTGATGGTAAACTTCATAGCACTTTTTCTATGATCTTTCAATCTTCAATAGTATTGCCACATCCTCTGATTTGATTAACTATTGTAGAAACTCTAGAAAATAATTCTTATACATTTTCGGTCTCTTTCATCACTAGGTTATCAAAATCCCACCATAAATTTTGCAACTTAATGGAGATAACCTTTTCATATCCTCCAAATTGATTTTTCAAAATTTACCATGCATCTTTTGATGTTTTTACACTCACAATGCGCGGAAGAATAGATCTACTTACCCCCTTGGTGCATAGGTCAAAGCTCTAGTTTCTTTGGTCTTGTTCTCCTTATGCTCTTTCTTCTTTGTTGCTATTAATATTGCTTCTTTATTTGGTGTATATGTTTCATACCCCTCATCAAAAATATCCCAAAGTTTATAGGACATGAACAACATTTTCATTATAACACTGCATAACTCATAATCTTGACCAACAAATGTTGGAACACTTTGTTGGGAATATGTGAATGTAAGCTCATTACTACTGTTTTAAGCCATTTTATGAGTAGGAGAGATTATCAGGCCAAGGGTGGCTCCGATACCACAAATCTATTGGGTGTCAATATACGATATGAGAGAGAAATGATAAATTGGAGGAAAGAATTTGATAAAATAAAGCAATATTACAATATATTTCAAAGTTTATGCAATACACACAATATTTTCCTTTCTCTAATTTGCATATATATCTCTCTATACAAAGTCTCTCATACAAGTTCATACATAACACAACTTACATGCACACATATATAGAGAGATACATAAGTTGGCTAATGAGGCTTCTTGGAGGTAAAGAAATAATTTCCACATGAGTTGACGTGGCAAGTTAATTGCCACATCTTCTATAAGCAACCATTTCTTGAAATGTGGGAAGCCAACTTGCCATTACTGCCATTAACCATTATGGAATGCTTATCCCTTTTTTCTTTTCTTTTCTTCCTTTTTCTTGTTTTATTATTTGAATTACAAATTATTTCTCAACAAATACAAGGCACTAGAGATTTCAACAATCCATAGTTAGAAAAACCCCCCATCACGTTGGATAAGCTCCTATTCGAGGCTAAGGAGTACATTCACATCAAGAAAACTACCATTTGCTAGATATAAATAAATAGTGCAATACAGCATCATTTGAAAATCACACTTGGAGAACAAAAAAAGGAAAAAGGCTAGGCTGCACCGTGGCACTATTACCACGCACATCACAGCTCATATGTTGCAATAAAGTAATAATATACTAAATTAGGAGAGGAGCCAATGACCGTTATATATAATAGAAATAAAAATAAAACCACGTAGGCCGTAGGGCTTCATATAATGTGTAAGAATTGCCTTCTATTTTTATAGATAAGTTGGGCCATTCATGTTTTCTTAACTTCTACTTCTACTCTAAATTTATTTTTTCTTTTTGGGAACATATAAAATACTTTTTAAATAAAATAAATAATTTGTGGATTTGAACATGTATGCAATCATGTTATGAAAATAGAATTATATTTGTCAATAACAAATAAGTGGAAATTCTTATTCCCTTATAGTTTACAAAAATGGCATCTCATCACATGATCATCAACATGGATTGGACTGGCCTATAAATTGACACTATTACTCCATCCAGCAATGCCTTATTGCACCCAAACATTGGCCCAATTGAGTCACACTACACTAGACCTACCTTGGACCAAATCCATAACTGGGTTGACCCGACACCCATTCATTTTAAGCTACATGATTTAAATGGGAAATTCTTGTTACATTTTTTATTAAAGAGGGAGTTTAACTGAGCTTATAAATTTTATAATATTTTTAAAACTTATATAACATCCTTGATAAAATAATTTTATATATGAATTAATTATAAATTTTAAAATAAGATGTTAGAATATTATAAATTTTATTTTTTTAATAAATCTAAGCATAAATTAAATATAATGAAAATCTATCCCTTAAATAAATATACAAATACATGGTTACATGTATTATAGGTTGCTACATTCAATCTTCAAGTGAAACTCTACCAATAAAGAAGAGAGGATCCTTTTTCATCACATGTTTCTCTATATATTTAAGTGAACATCATAGAATGAATTTCATCATGTTTGATGGTCGACAAACCCCTCCAAAATATTAAATTACTAATTTACTTTATCTGAAATGCTTGATTAATTTTTCACATCAATAATTTTTTTGTGCGCTAGGCCATCAAACTCAAGTGGTCAATATGAAATCAAAATCATTTAATTATCACGTATGAAGACAAGACCTTCCTACACATAGACCAAACAATAACAACTGTTTTACATACCCTACTATAAATACTCTTGTTATTGTCAAGTGGGGCATCCCAATCACCATCTGACTCAAACCTCTAAAAGAACTATTCCCACGTCCCAAACCCTTATCTAACCCAATCTGGAGTCCACTTTGCAAATAAAGGTTAATTTCCATGGCTTAGCTCCATAGTTGGATTTCATTGAGCTTGGTCATGTCCAGGAGCTTATAAACAGAGCTACCTACTTGACCTACTAACCTATAAATAAACAAATTGATCCTATATATATCATTGTTATAGATATTAACTTTTACTTAATTTAGATGATCCAGCTCAAAATTTCTTAATGTGAATGTTAAAACCTAACACTTATTGACTATTTATACTGAAAATGTCTTGTTTGAAACTAAACACAATCTACTCCCCATGAAACACGACAATGGCTAGCAATTTACCAAAATTTCACACAACATATTTCCTTTCCTAACCAAAACATGCCCTAATTCCATCTCCCATTTATCCAAACACTATAATGGAATCATTCAAACAGCATCGTCGGCAAAGGTACTTTCCTTATACCTGCCATGATCTCTTACTATTGATCAATGCCAACTGAGATGCTAAATTGATGGATTTAATTCAATATCGATGTCAACCATTCCTAAAATTAGCTGGCTCCTGCTCTATGCGTAGATTCACAACAGTCGTGAAGAGATGATGGATATCGACATATGGATCAATAATCAACCATGCGTGGATAGTGAAAGGTCCTCCCCAATTGGGTTATTGAATTTATTGAGGCACACGTGCATGGCTTCCTAGATTCTTGATTGGTACAACATTTTATTAAAGTCTCCATCTTAGGTTAGGCAAACATGTGGTTGTGGTCATAATTTGTTCTTTTATTGTTTTGTAATAAATAGGTGAAGCATAAGTGTTATTGGTAGCCAGCCATCCAATTGATCAGTTAATTTTGTGGCTCACATACAGATGGTTGCATGGACTAAAGCATAAATGAGAATATGACCTATTTCAATTATTTAAACTTAAAGGGAAGACTATAATTAATGCAATTAATTAAAGCGCGCAACATTGCAAGTTGTGTATATTGAGAACAAAAACCGCTCTATATTGGATTTCAACATGGGTTAAATAAATGAATAGTAATTTTTATATATGACATTAAATAATCTTTATTTCTTAAGTTAAATTTTGGAGTGAGTTAAGCTAGCCATCTCAAAATAATTTAATGTTGGAATGCAAAATAGTTCTCTAAATTGTCATCTTATCTTTTGGAGAATAATTATAGTTAAATCTAGAATTTTACAACCACAAAAAAAATAAAAATAAAATAAAATTATAGGTGCAACTTATGTCTAAGGTCTTTTATTCAGTACAAAAATTTTGAGGCATCAACTATAACTAATTCGTAATCGATACTAAAATTTTGTAAATTTAATTACGAAATTAACCTAATCAAATAGACTTTCTCCTCTATAGCAGGGTATCTCTCAGCTATAAATGTACATCATGCTACGAAATAGATATTCTTATAGTTAAGTCTCGCTACAATCAAATCTTAGTTAATGATTATTCTTTTTTTTATATATAAGACAAATGAATTGCTATTAATTAAATCAATTTTGTTGCTATGACAAAAAATTATAATTATAAATTTTTTTAATTAACAAGCAATAAAAATTTATTAACTATCACAATAGATTAACAATACAGAATCCATACGAAAATTGAATCCCTAAAGGGTTCATTTGGTTTCATTTCTAAACCTCATTTTCACATTAATTTTTTATTATTTGAAAATTAAAACACATCATTTTTTTACATATTTTCACCCAATATTATTTTTATTTTTATTTTCAAAATACATTCTTTAATAACTTATATATCTCATCCCAATAACCTATATATCTTCTCTCTCTATTTTACTATCACTATCTTTCTCCACCTACAACATACTAAACCCAATATAATCATTACTTTTTCAACAATTTATTCAAATACAAACTTTTCAACTTATTTTCACTAATTATTTTTTAAAATTTTAGAATAATGAAAATAAAAAATAAGAATGAAAATAAAATCAAACAAGCGTAGTGGTATCTTGCTTGTAATAAGAATATTGACTTGTCAACAATAATATTGTCAAGACTTAGCATCAATTCCACCTTATCAACTCATCTATCAATCTCTAGCATGAATGATCAAATGAGGGAACTAGCTGTAGGGACAGCCACCCCCATTATACATTTATATATTTCTATTAATACTTAAAATTTTATCCTCTAAAAATAATAAAATTACTCTTTACATTTTGTTAAAATTCAATCTCACCCCACAAAATTATAATTAAAATTCAATCTCACTGTCCAAAAATATAATTTACGACTCACTCTTACTATCTAGATATTTCAAATTTATACTCAAACCCTAGTGAAGCCCGTGAAATTAAAAAATGATCGTAAATAGAACACAACTCTTATTCATAATTACTAAATCTTGATCAAACTAGCTATAGCTAGCTAGCCTATAACATTGCTTTCACATAAATGATTAGTCGCATTAATGGAAATTTAACATCTTAATTCTTAACCCAAGTTATGATCCTTGTTGTTTGGACAAAAACAAGCCGTAGACCCTCCCCTCCCTTCTTAACTTAAGACTTGAAATTTCAAACTTGAAGTGATATATATGTGCGTGTGTGTGTGTGTGTGTGAATCCAGACGATTTTATGTGGAGAGCCCTAAAGATTTTGAAGGACAACATTTCAAATTAATCATCTCATTTATGGGATACACATGCGATATGTGAAGTGGACCATATTCAGAAGGCATTATCACTGTCGTGCGAGGACAGACGGCGGGCCTTAATCTGCACACGATTCACCTTAAAAATTCACAAACTTAAAAAACTTAATTACATGTGATGTGGTATTATATATTCTGCGGTCGGTTGACTCCATTAGGATGGAAATTCGCCTATAACTAGACCAGATCATTTTTATAATTAAAAAATTTAGAAAATTAATTATAATTAATTTATAGCTGATGTTAAAAAATTATAATTTTAATATAAAATGTCAAGTTTTAAGTGAATACTCTCATAATTAATTATTGTATTATTTTTACGTAACATATATCTAATTTTTATAGTGGAGTCTAAGAAAACATGGAAAGTCACTTCTTTCGGTCGAGAGTTTGAATGAATCAAATGATGATATGCTTAATTTTTATTTTTGTTTTTGTTTTTAAAATTTACACTCATTTAAAATTATTTAACTTAAGTTTCAGATCCCAAGTATATAAATGTGACTAATTGACCAGTAATAAATATCAGAAATGCATAGGCATGGACCTTTAAATTTATAGTTCTGCAGGGTAAAATGCGCTTTTTTAAAGTGATTTATAATCATTAATGAATTCAAAATGTTGTTTAATACGATATAACCACGTAAAAATGCAATTAATTAAGATTATTCATGACCAAAATATGGCAAGAGAAAGAGGTCATGTTTCGATGGATTAAGTTTGGACTGGACGTAATTATAGGGAGTTTAAAGTCACAGGGGTAGCCTAATGATTGGAGCCTATAGAACAGTGTTTGGCTTTCTTGGGACAATTTCAGGGCCCCTCCATGTGTGCACATGTATGCCTGCTCCTATTTTGCGACTATCCATCATTAATAATTTCTCTTAAATGAGTGCGTGCGTGCTTCTTTCACACCAATTTCGTCACACACACACACGCATACATGTTTGTGTGTGTGTGGATGTATATATGTATATACATATTTGATGTATGTATTGATTTGTCGCGGTTGTCAAAAGCAGCCGATCATTAGTGCCAAATTTTGCCCCTCTGTTTTAATTAATTTTGACTAAATCATTGTGTTGGATGACATTTTTGCCCCCGAACAAATGCCCTTCTCTATTTCAAATTGAATTTCCACCCAAAAAAAATGTAATTTTATTGAATATACTATGAATTATATATATATATATATATATATAATAAGTGACAACAACTTTTATTTTGTCATTAATAATATTTTTTAAATAAAAAAAATTTTTATTTAATCATAATATAAATTAATAGTTAAAAGCTAGTGTTTTGAGTTGTTAATTTTGAAATTAACAATGCATATATAGTGATAATAAAAATTACTATGTTGTCATTGTAATTATGTCTTTAATTGTTATTTATCAATAGTAATACAATCTTGTCACTGTTAAATCAATAAAAATTACTGTTATAATAAAATTAAAAAAATTCACTTAATATTGAGGATAACAAATTTCATAAAAAAAATAATAATAGATTTTCTATTATGTGGAAAGTCTCGTATTCAGCTTGATTGGGCATTGTTTCTCTAAAATAAAAAACAAAAAAGGATGACTTTCGGAAATTATGAAGTATGGCATTTAATCTTAGTTTGTTCTTTTAATACAACGTTATCTAGTCTCCAACAAATAAGAAATATAAAGTACCCCTTTACTAAATTAAAATGAAAATTATCTCTCTAATTCCCAACAAGTTTTTTCTTTTCTTTTTAATTTTTCTTTACTGATGTAATCATGCAATATTTTTTATTGTCCGTCCTGTCCTACGTTAATTGTTCCTTTTCTACATGTTTCGAAATAAGTTTTATTTTTAAAATATTTTTTTTTAAAATATAATAATAATAATAATAATAATAATAATAATAATAATAATAATAATAATAGACAGCATATATTAACGACAATATGAAAATTATCATTAACTACACATATTTAATGACAAAAAAGTTTATTCTGCCATAATAATAATTTCAAAAGCTTAATAGCATTATTAACATGAGTGGTGCAGCATATGACAGCAGAAACCTAATCATAGAGTGTAGTGATAGTCTTTACTTCACTAAATTTTTGCTATATATGAGTTCTTAAAGTCAACAATAACAACTTAAATTATTATTATTATTATTATTATTATTATTATTATTATTATTAAGTCATCATTATCACAAAATAAAAATTTTTGTCAGAATATTTCTGTTATTCAATACTTGATTTTTATATCATCAGTTAATTTTTTATGATTAACGCTAATTTTTTGATAGTGATTTGATACACAAACCAAAAATAAGAAATTTTTTTGTAGAATCACTCTTGAACTTACCAATGAGCATTCTCCCAACTATTTATTGCTGTCTTATTTGTAACTCAAATTTTCACGAGTGTCACTGGCACATCACAATTAATTTAAAAAAAATCCGATTTATAGGACTAAATCACTCAATAACTACTTTTCATACACTACAGAAAATAATATTAGTAATAATGCAAAAATTATCGGTAGTGATATATATTAATTAAATGACAATAATTTTTATTTTATTACTGATAATATTTTTTAAGCGACTATAATGACAATAAAAATTATCATTATAAGTGATGAAATTTTTTATTATTATTATTAAGTTGTCAATATAAGTCACTGACTTTTGACAATCTAAACATATATATAGTGATAATTTTTATACTAATTATTTTGTCAATAATTTTCTTTTTCTTTTTCTTTTATAATGAAATGTAGGGATTGTAATTTTCTAATACAAAAGAAAACGAAATCAAATTTTTTAAAGCCTATTTTCATATTTTCTACTATTCCATAAATGAAACGCAATAATTTTTACACATTTTCACTCAACATTATTTTCATTTTCATTTTTATTTTCAAAACATGTCATCCAATAATCTAAATATCTTCTCTCAATAACCTATATGTTTTCTCTCTTTATTCCATTATTTCTATTTCTCTTTACCTACAACCTATTAACATTAATATATTTAATACTTTTCCAACAATCTATCTAAATACAAACTCATTTTTAACTCATTTCCACTAATTAATTAATTTTTTAAATTTTAAAAATAATGAAAATAAAAATAAAACCAAACCGACCCTAACTGATGCACATACACTTAGGTCCATTGGGATAAAGCGGTCATTTAAACTAATTTGAAAACAATAATAATGATGCCCATTAGAAATTTAGATCATCTTAAAAAGTACACTCTACTGCACAAGATTATAATCCTTTAGCCCCACACCAATAAATACCTCATTCCTCATTCATTTTAACTCGTTGATTGAAATTTAACTAGGAAAACACTTTAAATTTTTTACTTAATTTATTTATTTTATTTTCTATTTCAATGTGATATATGTATATACATTAAATATATTTAATTTTCAATCAATTATTTTTATAAAAAAAATATTTAATACGAATACTATATATATAAAATAAAATAGTAAATGTAATATAAATTAAAACAAAAAATCCAAATTGCAAGAAAAGCACTTTAAATTTTTTATTTTATTTCCTATTTTATCTTCTATTCTCTAAAGACTTTCAATGCTTTTTTCTATTCTGAAACTATGAGCACTCATTTTAATCCAACTTAAAGCAATTTCTATCTTCACACCCAATCAAATTACCTATTTATGGTAAAACAGCCCCTTTATATCTAATTAAATTCTAATAAAACATAATTTTTTTATTATATTAAAAAAATTGAACTATGCAAATATTTTATGCTATATTTTTATTTATTTATATACGCATATTGAAAATTTGTTAAATCTAAATTTCTAATGTCATACTTTATAATGAAACTAATGTCAATAAATAAAAGCAGCTAACTAGATATTTTATACTCCTATCATTCAACTTGTTGGTCCATCCAAACAAGTGGATACATACATGTACACGAACACATTATACATATATACTTCCCATGAAATTCAGATTAAAAAATTGTCACAACTCCGTACACTTGAGATCAACTGTTTGGAGGTAGAAATATCTGAAAATGAGGATAACCGCAAATTTCGGGGGTTCACCCATTGGTCCAAGGGCATGGTCCCGTACCACCACCTCCGCAGTACAGTCAAACTCCATGTGGGCGTTATAATTTTCGCCCACTCATCCTCTTTATATTTGATTATATTCTTTTAAAATAATTTTATTCTAAAATAATATAATTAAATATGTATTTTTTTTTCAAAATAATCAAATCATCTTTGCAATTTAACTGATAAATTATCAAAAATTCTATATTATTTATATCACAATTAGTACCAATAATATATATATTCATTTACATATCACAATATTTTATTACTATATCATAATAAACAATACTACTAAAATCTATTTACACTCTCAAAAGTCAACAAAAAGACATTGATTTAACTGTTACAACATAATTTATTTCCTCTCAAAACATAAACAAACATACTAAATTTTTCCAAAATAATTTTCTTACTATTCTCAAATTATAAACCAACATACATCACAACATCACATTTCCTAATACAAATTTCACATTCTCCAACTCCACTCTCAAAACTCATTCTCCCAAAATAAATAATTTAAAACACATAATTTATAAACAAACATTACCTATACTTTTCAAGGTTTTTGGTGCAAAAGATACTAGAAGGAAGCCATGCATGTTCCCATTCTCCATTATTCTTGTTTGCATGAACATCTAGCATGCATGTTTGGTGGCCTAGCATATATTAAGGTGTTGGTGATAATTAATAAATAGAAAAAGATATTTTGTTGTTGTTTGGTGACAGTAAAATTAGAAGTAGGAATAAAGTGAAGTGTTTTCCAGCCTATATTAATAATAAAAAAAAATTATCACTGCTAGTAGTCATCAAACACAGTTTTCATGAGATAAAAAATATATATTTTTGGAATCAGTTAAAATTAATGTATGAAATAATTTGAATTGTGGAGTAAAATAATAGTAGGCTGTTTGTGCCCCTTTGGACAACTAAGCCACAATGGCAACAATGTATCTATTTGGAGGTGCAAAGAATATTTTAAATTATTCTCGAACCATCACACAGATTCTGACCCAACTACCCATGATACGGTAAAAACAAAATGGAAGGGCAAAAAATTGTTTTATGCACAGACGTAAAAGCTCTATCAATAGAAGCACCTATTTTAAGTGTTTGATATAAAAAAGAATATAATGGAAAATGGACTAATTTTAACACTAGGTTTGTGGATTTTGTTAAAGTATATTTATTAAAATCTTATTAAATCATCATTTTTAAAGAATAATTTAAAAAATAAATTTAAAATATTAGTAGAATTAGTATTCAAACTACTTAATTTTCTTGTAATACTGAATTTTTCATTTTATTTTTAAATTGCACTGTTTATTTTAATTGCTTGAATAATTAAATGGCAACTATGGAAAAAAACCAAAATAACTTATATTTTGACCCACAATGATCATTTTTTATAATAGTATAGATTTTGTATATGTTTTATGGAGTTACATATATCATGCTATAGACGCCACGCCATGTTTTCCCCACCCATTGAAGCCTTGGTAGAAAAAAGAAATTCAAAACTATATATGCAGATGCCTCCTCGATCTCATTTAGAGTTAGCTAGGTAGTAGTTTTATTTATATACAATAAGGGGAATACATTTTGTCATTTTCGTTTATGTTGTTTCCATGAAAAATGTGATGGGAGGAAAAATAATGATTAAAAAGAAAAAATACATTAGGAAAAAAACTAACATAAAAATTAATCTTATTCAAGATGAGCTCCCAACCTAAGTGAATTGAAACTCACCAAAGACTTAACTAGCATAAAAACTAACTTCGAACCCAAAAAAGCATCTAAGCAATTATTTTTCAGTTCAAACTCTAACTCTACACAAGCGCATTTAAAAAGTAAAAGCCTAATTTTTCATTAATTTACTAAAAGGACCCCACTTCATTTTCAACTTCTTTTGTCCTTTTCCTAATCAAATTTAAGATCCAAAACATTTAGAAAGTGAAGAATTTTCCTGGAAAATGTCACCTACATTTTCAATATAGTTAGTGCGACAACAACATAAAATAGGATACCTACATTTCGAATACATTGTTAGTTTGTTAAATTGTCTATAACTTGCTGAGCGTAAATTGTTTATTAAAAATGTCATGAAGTCACAAAAAGTTAGGTGTATAAATGAATCGAATTGAGCCCGAATCTAGAAAGCTCAAGTTTGGTTCGCCTATTAATTCGCAAGCTCGAGTTAAAGTCGAGCGGAGTTTGGTCAAACCTAAACAACCAAACTCAAACTCTGCTTATTGGAGTAGACAAAAACTCAGTGAACCTTTTCAAGATTGGCTTGATAAGACTCATCATAAAAAAGTAGAAAAGCTCGATTTATTAAGTTTGGATGAACTCGAACTCAAGTTCATATAGATTTGAATTAACTCAAGCTCATTTAAACTCAAAATAAAATCTATAATTATATACTTTTTAAATAATTTAATTTTATATTTTCCTTAAAATAATATTATTATTATTACTACTACTACTACTTGTCTTTATAGATTTAAATATATGGGTCTATATTAAAACTATATATGTGTGTATATATAATAAAAAAGCTCGCTTAATCTCATGAGCTTTTACTACTACTTGTCTTTATAGATTTAAATATATGGGTCTATATTAAAATTATATATGTGTGTGTATATAATAAAAAAGCTTACTTAAGTTCGTGAGCTTTTCAAGTTGAATATTATTAAGCTCAACTCGGTTCTGCTCCTTTGACTGATGAGCTCAAGTTTGAAAAGATTGAGCCGAATAAGAGCACTCATCAAGCCGAGCCTAAATTGTTCACAAATCGTCTTATCTCATTTACACCCCTACAAAACATATAAAATTAGCAAGCCTATTGATAATAACTAGATTTATCATTAAATATAAATGTTCAATCACATCAGAATATTATCTTATCTACATATATATTGGTAGAAGATTTAATCTATCCGGAAAACATATTTCGAATTTTTGGTGAGGGGGGAGAGCTTACATATATGCACAGCTTCATACCCATTAACTTTTCAATGTAGAATAAGATTAGTTGTCATCATTGTCTATGAACAATATTTGCATAAATTAAAACCATAAGGAAGAAACGAATTATAGTTTGAAAATAAATAGATTGGAATCTTTGCTCATATTGAAATTTCTGCAACCAAAAATGGTGTCTTTACGCGCTTGTATTCTTCATAAGAAATTAATGAAATTGACTATCTTGTCTTTATACTACTAAACAGTTAAAAAGTTGACTATATATACGAAAAAGTGGGTATAACAGGTTACTCAAATGTCTAATTGAGAAAGAGAAATGAAGTTAGGCTTGAGAAAACAAAAGAGTGTCTCCCAAGGTTTGACAAAAAAGATGGGCACAATGTGTAATTGCAATGATATAAGGATTTGGTAAATTTAGAAATAAATAATTAATAACCTCATAAAAGATGGAGTCAAAAATTTTAATTTTGTTCAATAAAAATTAATTTCGCAACATATAATATATATATATATATATATTTAAACTTTAATTAATACATGCATATAATATAATTAGTATTATATAAATTTAAAGGAAACAACTGTTTCTGCACGACATGTTTGGCCTCACTCCATTCAGACCAGACCATAGCATATATTACTCATGCATATTTTTCTCTGAGTTTCGCAACATGGCCCAACAACATAGCTGGTGTTTTCTAAGCAAAATTTCAATTGTTTCAATCATTTTTTGCCACTATTTAACTTGATTTTAACTTTCATGATTTTGGGAGAATTTTGACTATTTTTATTTTACTATAAAGAGTGGAACATGGAATCACTTTAGTTATCATATAAAAAGAGGGCGTGCCCCTTAACTTCTGCTACATTGTAATATATACTCTCTTCTCTCTTCCTCCAAACAGGATTTAGAGTCAAAAACTAGCATCTAAACTTTACAAAAAGAAATTAGGGTACTTTAGTACAAACTTATCATCTTTACTTAATAACTAATCACCGTTTTTAACGCGTGGCCAAGAAGGATGTTCCCTCAAATTGGCATAAATCGAGAATGATTTGATCACACATGATGAGATGTTAATATTTCATATCATAACATCAGATTCAATAACTCAAATAGCATGTAATAGGGTTGTGCTTAAAGTAGATCATTCAATTAAATATAAAGGCATCTCATCTCATCAACACAAAAAATGATTTAACTAGAGCCAACTTCAAAGCCTTGTTTCTAAATGATCATATATAGAAGTTGTTGTTTCTAGTTGATTTTCACTTATGATAAAATGAAAGGAGGATTGATGTGAATATTTACAAGAGTTGCAAAGAAAATATTCCTATAGTGAATACAAAATTTAAAGTGGTCTTTATATTTCTATGAGTTTAAGTGATTATTATGATTTTGTGGGTTGAACAATTTTTTTTGGACCTGAATGACTATTATATCATTTTAAACTCTATAATAACAAATCACATCAGCATGAAATATCGTAATATCCATGTTCCATGACATGAAACTTGGACATTTGATTGAAGAATCATCCTATTACAATTACCATGTGGTTGGAATTTAACATGGTTGGCTTTCAAATCAATTGGAAAAAAGAAGTTATGACCAACAAAACGTAGCCCAAAGTAAACTCAATCAATTTCCTAGGTAGGTAAAATAGATCGAGGTCCAAGAAATTGCTGTAATACATGCCAAAAGGAGCACGAGATATCTCATAATTGAAAAAAAACGATCAGTCCTTTGAGAAAGCTATCGGTCACAGCTCACAGTGCCCTATGGTTTTAAAAATTTGCATGTGGTGACCATGTGACCACTTCTCTTTCCTTCCAAAATCGATGCCCTAGGAATATTTTTTCCTCATGGGACCCAATTCTCTTCCCCTCCCTTCTCGTCTTCCCCATGTTTTCCGGATCCTGCCAATTTCCCCTTTTTCTTTTTCTTCATTGCCAATCCTTAATTTGGCTTATCCTGAGTATTAAAGTCTGAAAATTGGATGATAAGAATGTACAATGTGACTAATTAAGTGCCCAAAATATATCATGTAGTGTTAGAAAATGAATTTGCTGGTTCTTGAGGACAAGGGCCGTCACAAGATTCAAGATATAAAATTTTGACGTTTTGACAGAAAAAAAAAAATAATATATATATATATATATATGATCAAATTTAACTTTATGTGTAATTAATTTGATGAATTACTCCTAAAAGTTCACATTAAACTTATGCTAGCTTATGAAAATAAAATAATAAGTACAAAAATAAGTAATGACCCTCAATAAATTAAGATTGGTACAATCGAATCAATATGTTATTCTTTTGAATTTAACTTTGTCATAATCTATAATTCAAAATTAAATTTATACATAAATTATGTATATTGTAATGAAAAAAATAATTTTTTGCCTGTTGCTAATAATCAACGAATGATAAGTACTGTAAGACTTATTTCTATTGGACTTGGAGTGTGGTCAAACCACCGCTAACATGCATGCCGCTAGAAATTAACAATCATCTAGCAACCTGTTATAATTACCATCAACCATAAAAAATTAAGCACTATATATGAAAGTGACAAATACTAAACTTGCCATAAAATATTGTACATAGAAGTATAAAAAAAAAAGGCTGATGCGTGTACTGAAATAAAATTTGAATTACAACCACGAATTTTCCAATTGAATAAGATTTGACATGGGCAGTAAATATTTTCTATCTAATTACCATAAGTACGAACAGACACGTTGGTAGTTATATGCACTTTCAACCTCTAACCTATCCGAAAGGAAAGCACCGTAGACATTCATGACTAAGTTTAGAGTTTTGATAAGCTAAAGAAAGTTTTGTTTTCTTGCATATTGTGTTGTCACACAAGAAGTTACAGATGTTAGGTTTACTTTGCATCAATCGAGTAGACTTAAAATAATAATCTTTGTCCATAATTACTATAATCAGCCCAAAAAAAATTTCAATATTCTCTTTTAGGGTTTTGACATGCGGGCCATCAACTTCCATGTGCCCGCATGTGCTGTGTCTTTCTCTGATTGGCCCACCACCAACCCCTTGCTTTCACTAAATAAATGGGCTTTGTGCACTTTCTTCCTTCTCCTCATTCCTCTCTTTCTGTGTGTACATCTCCGTTTCTTGAATTCTGGTACACTTAATTAGTTGGATCCCAAGAAAACTTTTGCATCTTTTCTGCAATTTCTAAGGCAAACTTACAGCTGGAATTTTTGCGATTCAGTTCAATGAAAGCGAGGTATATACATATATCCTAGTCATTAATTTTCACAAAAAATAATTCATATGCTTATACAACTGTCTTAATTTCTCTCCATTCTCCAAAACAACATTCTTCTTCAGAATAATGCACAGTCCATCATCAGCATTAGTGAAACAAGAATTCCTCAAGAAATGGATAAAGGGTCTCCAAATATACAGCAATTTCAACAAGGGTATGACCATTTTTGAGAGAAAAAGGGCCATAAAATTGTCAGCAGATGTCGCCATAGCTTCTACCAGAAATGCGGCCACCCACTGGAGCCGAGCGCTAATGGCCGACGTTCCAACTGACGGCGCCACCAAAATCGTCGTGGAACAAATATTAGGCCGAAAAGTAGTAGAAAAGAGAGCCTTGATGAATATGATCACATGCAGCAACAAGATTTTGAGAAGAAGCCGTGTGGCTCATCTGAAGAAGGCAAGAAGAGTTGTACGTCGACCAAGTAGTACTGTTAAAGCCAGTTCCATTGCAAAGAAACTAGTGAAGAACAGAACCCGTGTGCTTAAAAGTCTTGTCCCTGGTGGACAACAAATGAATGAAATTTCCTTGATTAAGGAAACCCTAGATTATATAGCTTCTCTAAGAGTTCAGGTGGATGTAATGAGACATCTTGCTGCTGCTGCGGAGTGTTTGGACCCTCCAGAAAGGTGATTTTGATTAATTAATTTTAATTATTTCTCTTCGCATAATGTTGTTAATTTATTTCAGTTCTTCTTTTTAATTATATCATGAAGAAGGAGGTAGATGCTGGAGTAGCATTTAACTCTATATATGTACAGATAATTAAGAGTACTCATTATCTTAGTCAACTATTATATATATATATATATAGAATTAAATTCAGCCCAATTTGTGTTTGGATTGGCTGCCACTTATTGAATGTGGGAAAAATTTGATCAAATTAATGTTAATTTTTTGCAAGAACTATGTCAAGTGACATAAATATTGCTCTAAATTTATGATCACTTCTTCTGGATTTTGTTTTATGGGCAATGTAAGTGGAAATAAGCTCATAACTTAATTGTTTGTGGTGATTATTTATTCTACCATTGAACTGGAGAATCTGTTTGTCTGACTATGATGGTTGAGATTGATCCCTGAAAAATCTGCCTTTAATCCTTAAAAGCTGCCTGATGATGACAATGTTGGTAGTTGTAGAATGTTAGTCTGAGTTAATCTGGGTGTCATTTTATCTGTACATCAATTCCCAAATGTGCATATATAAGGATTTGATGAGCTAAAAATCAACCAAAACATAAATACATGTTAATTGATGAACTCTTATCCATGTATCGTCAATTTATTGCTTCTGTTGCAGTTACAAAATGCCTTTCTTGCAAAGATTAATATTCTCTCGACACTCTTAATTAACACTGTCATACAATTGGGTCTACTACACCCAAGAACTCATTTTACTAGCGTGATTATAGGAATCCCTGTTTATGACGTTTAAAATGTCCAATTAGAACCACGATAATTTTCTAAAACGCAAATTAATTACTACAATCTCAGTAAAATACTAATCAAACTGAATCTTTTGTCACAAAGTGATTCATTTATGGGCTATTACTGTAAGCAGATTCATGAACAGTACTGTCTTATGAGTTAAATTAATTTAGTTGCCCCCTTAGTTAGCATTGATTATATGGATAGGACCTGGTGCACTTCACTACGTTCTATGGCTCTGTGCGACTTCAAACTATGCCAGGCATGAATGATGCTGCAGTTGTCTGAGCTACAATCTTAAAAGCCAGGGCCCAGTTGAGAGATTTTCGATATCGGTCTGCTGTTTGAACAAGATTAATTTCACCAACAAAGCCCATTTCTCAAACATCATTGATTTCAGCAATAAAGCCCTTTGCCCAAGCATGGGTTGGTACTTTATTACTCTGAAAGAGCAAGACTGTAAGAAGAAAAATTCTATAGTACCAAGGGGAAGAGGAGCGATAAAATTTATTTCTTCACAATTATGAAAACCTAAAAATGGGAAAGAATTTCTCTTTTGAAGAGAGACAGAGAGGACAAACAGTGGGCCACGGGGTCACATTCATTTTACTGTAAGCTTTTACCACATTAATATACTTCAGTAATTTTCATGAATATATTATCTCCCAATATTAAGATACAGGCTTACCTAAGATATTGCTTCACATTTTGAATTCATTATTTCAATTTACATTTTATTATGTATTACACAATATACACTAAGAGGGCCTTAGGACCAGCTTGCAAACTTTTTAAAATATTTATAAGATGTATGAGCTTATAATGTGTTCTAAAGTTTTTGATAAATTTATTTAAAAGGGTATATAATATCCTAAAATAAAAAAGTTAATATCCTATAAACTTCTTTTAAAAAATAAAAAATTCTTAATTTATTTTTAAAATTTTAAAATTCTTTTTAAATCTTAAACATATTAATTATAGAATTATTATTACAACATCTTAAATTCTTTAAATTTTTATTTTATCCAACCACTTCAAAATTTTATTTCAAAATAAAATAAAACATCACATAGGAATTTATAGATCTTTTAATACATTATTTAGCGAACAATCTTGAACACAGAATGTCCATAATAAATACTTTAACAAGAAAATAATATATTTGGTATAAATATGTGAGGTGATAAAAATGATGAAACGCCTGTTAAAAAAGAAAAATTGACAAATTCTAGTCCACTTTGACCATAGAGATTAATCCATCTCATACCATGTGAGACTAATAACCTTAAAACATTTGGATGTCAATTTTTTGTTCAGACCGACCATCCATCCAGAACTACATGAAGTTAGCCACAAAGTTCACCCATATCATACTACAAAAACACCTAACTATTTCGACAAAAAATTGTTTGCAAATGGGGGAAGAAACAGCCAATCAATAGCATGACAGAGAAAAACTGTCCGATTCAAAGTCACTGGACTTCAGAGGCATAGACAACAACAGATGCTTGCAGTTCCCTATCCACTTTGAAGTGAGCATGAAAGAATCTTCTTACCTGCGAAGCTCAAAGTTTGGGCATCCAAATCTACCACAAAATGAAACCAAGGCAAAAAAAATCGCCTTTTACAAGCACCAAAAAGATGAGAGAATGCGATTGATACCTCATGGAAATGATGTGAGACTAGGAACTCCTTTAATAGCTTTTCTTGTGAGTCAAACAGCACAATATGGCTGGGTAGAGTCCAATTTCTCGCAAGCTTTGTTGCAAAACCAAACGGGTCATTTAGAAACTGGTCTGACTCGTCCAGGATTCCTCGCTCTTTGCTGCTCAAACAAATTTAGAGAAAATGTTAATCACATGTTGTCCAAATTGTACAATGGTATTAGGAGATCTTTAAAAAGTACTGATTCTATTTTTTCACCTGGGTGTACAATCCAAGAAACGCATAGGAAGGTCACAATGTAGAGTCGAGTAATATGGTGTAGCATGGCAAGGTGTCAGGAAGAGGATACCTTTAACCTTATTCTCTCTAGCCTCCTTGGAGAGATGGTTCATAACATCCTCAGCCCCTCTCTGAGAAGCACAGTAGCAGGTAAAAACAACACCAGACAGATACATATACAGAACTACTCAGAATTCTGTCTTAGTTTCAGATTATTAAACTTCAGAGCAAAACTATCAGCCTTTGCCGAAAATGATTGAATGAAAATTAATCAAGGGATCCAAGCTAAAACAAGACCGTGAATTGTGGCAGAAGGCAATGTCAATGTACCTGATGAATCATATTCATATATAATGCCATTGGGATATTAGTTACAAGCAGGAATATGACTGCAATTTGCAGCTTCAGGAAGCGTTCTATACAACAACTTGAACTTTCTTTTGTTTTCCTCTTTGACAGTTCACATTGTCCTAGTTTGGCTAATGAATACCCAGCAAACATCAATGCTATTGGAAGCACAGGAAGAACAAACCTGATATTTGGGTCTGAAGATAATGAGAAGCATTAATGATTGAAGAACTAACAGTGCCCTAAATCATGAGAGCCCACATTGTAAAATTTAAACAAGGTACCTGAATTCTTTGTGGCCAAGAAGGCTATAAATTCCTAAAACCCATACAATCAGTCCAGAAAGCTTCCGCTCTTTAGACTTAATAACACCAGCTACTGAAAATGGTATATACGTAAAGAGCATGACTGTAAATCCTTGTGTCATGTACCAGTGCCATGGATGAGTTCCATAATAGTCCCCACCAGAAGAAAAGAAGTTGAACTTTAGAAAGTTAAGAGGAACAAAAACCCATGACCCATATAGTTGACGATCCAATAAAAATGTGAGACCAAGCACGAGCCCCCTACATATACATTCAGAGTGCAAAATAAGTATATTTAACTTCATAATATTGTATAAACCCTGAATCAGAAGATGAACAAACCTTTACATGGTATCCACAAAGACGAGAAAAGGAAAGAAAAATCTGTTTAACTGCTACAGTTGGAACTCAATGAGGTATTAAAGTGATAAACCTTCGCTTCAGATACAAGACATGAGCACAAATTGCTATAGTTCTTATTTGGTTCTTAAGATATCAAACAATATATTTTCAGCTCCATATTTTAAATCAATGTCCGTTTTCCAAAAATGTAATCTTCTTTATTTAATTCTTCAAAAGCTACTTTCATTGATCAGTTTTGCAATGTCCACAGTGTAATGACACTCTCTGACTTAAACTTCAAGAGATAATATTAGCTGCACATTATGGATCATTTTTGTGTTACTTCAGATGGATAATTGAAGGTCACAGATATCTTTAAGTTTTGAACCTTTAACTTTAATTCCAGAAGAAATCAGAGGATAACTCCCTTCTGAGATGGAGTATTAGTCAAAATCAAATTTGATGGGACCCACTAATCTATGGCCTTTCACAAATGTAAGCAAAATATATAATCCCCAAACAGATTTTAGAGAATATAAGAAGCAACTTGTTAAAATAAAATAAAATAAAAGCTTTTCTTATTGATGATTGATGACTTAACTTAAGGATAAGATAAATAAAAACTTAATAAAGAGCTCACAAGCACAAGAAACAATAGGAAGCAAACATAAAGGGTTGTTGACATACTAACCCAATGGGAACCACCTCAAGAAGGACAAACTTTAGCTTATCATGTGCCATAAACAGCTCCAGAAAGCCAATATAAATCCAAGTGATAGCACTTGTTGGCCGAATGGCACATGCTACTGCTGCTACGGCCAAGGCACACTTTCTTGAACCAGAACGAACAATTTTGGACGGTGCTCTCAGACAGGGCCAGTAGTATAAACTCACAAGTGTAAGAACTGTCTCTAAACTATTAGATAAAGTACGAGTGATGCAGAAAAACATGAACCAGTTGGTTAGCTGTGCAAAGAGCTGCCACAAAGTTAAGTACTAAGAATATGTCAATTCAATTCACCGAACCAAAAAATTGAGTTCTTGAACCATATGAAAGCTATCAATAGGAAACGCAGAGGACCACAAACTAAAACAGAGTGAGACTGAAAGAAAACGAGAAAAACAAAGTGGCATATAGCAAAGCAAGGATACGGCCAAATTGGCGACATTATCACCAAACAAAACCCGAGAGAATTTGTACAAGTAGAGATCACCAACAGCAGAAAAAATGGACTGCAGCAACCGTGGAGCCCTTATCTGTGCAAGATAGCAGTATTTAGCACATATTCACCGGAGAAATTGCTGAACAAAAATAAAGCAGTGTAATGAGACTATAAAATCAAATAAAATTATTTCAACGAAAGCTTTAAGAGGGGATGCTTCATCAGGCTCTGCCTAATGTTCAACATAAGCATAATCTGACAATTTAGAAGCACAAGATTCCAAAACGCACAGAAAAACGCATCAAGTTCAAATTTTGCAACATGTTTTCAAATTGTATAATGAACGATACATGAATTTATTAGCACTGTAGCAATAAAGACAAGAAACATCAGTACCATGAACCAGGGGGAATCAAGACGGAGAAAGGCGAGAACTTCATAAAGAGCAGCAAACAGAACCGGATGCAAGTAACTCCTTATACCCTTTTTCCATTCCCATGTCAAATGTCCATACCTTATATTTTCAAGAAACAATTAGCAAAGAAGAATAAAGAGAAAACAAAGATCCACCCAAGAAAATGTGACAACAGCTGATTCACAATTTCGCGTACCCAAATACGATGCGATGGGCTACTTCAAGAGCTTGCCAGTGCTCATCCGGATTGAAATATGTCTGCACAAGTAATGAATTGATTATCCGCGTAACCAAACAAATCACGAAAACTTTGTATAGAGCTTCAGAAGAATTCTTGAGCTGAGGGTTTTCGAAGGTAAATTTCTTGTTGCTACCATCATCAGCGGTCGATATGATTACAGGGTTTTTCCTTTGTTTCATTTTTCTACTTCTTTTTTCGGAATAATTGGATAGTGAGTGGTGGCGGAGATGGGAGGCTGGGCGGTCTTGTGGCGAGTTTTCGAGGTGTCAATGGGTTCGCCAGCCGGGCTAGAATTGGATAGGGTCGGGATTAGTCGGGGTATATCGTGAAAATTTCTCTTTCCTTTTTTCATTTTTCTTTTTTCTCTTTCTTTTTTCCCCTTAGAAGTTAGTAACTAAGGTGAACAAAACTATAGGTAGCAATTTTCAATATAATATGATAATACAACACAAATGGATACAATATTATAGAATTTGAGCTGGGGATAGGGGTGAAAAATGAGTCGAGCCAATTCAAAAGCTTCATGAGCCAGTTCGACTCAAGCTTGAACCTCTCGAGCTCAAGCTCAAGCATTTATATAAGTCGAGTTCAAGCGCACTCATGACTGTTCGAAAGCTCATGAGTTTTTTTTTTATTTTTAAACATTTTTTATACATTAATTAAATAATTAGTGTATATTAATAATTTACTTTTTTTAATTTTAAATATTATTATATATTAATTAGTATATATATCAATAATTTACTTATTTTTCTAATTTTAAATATTTATTATAAATGTTTAAATAATTATAATCTATTAATAATTTAATATTTTATCAATAATTATAATATATTATAATTTAAATCATTCTAGTAATTATTATAATATATATTATACTTTAATATCTTTTATTATAATTATAATTTAAATTATGTTATAAATTATTATTAAATAATTATAATATATTAATAATTTAATATTTTATTTAATTTAAAATTTTCTGGTGAACTGGCTCAAGCTCAGTATTTTGAGCTCAAGCTCAGTATTTTGAGCTCGAGCTCGAGCCTACAATTTTTATTGAACTCGACTCATTTATACCCCTAGTTGGGGGTTATTAGATTGGATTGATAATAGGTTGACCCAATCAGCAACACGAAAATTATACGTTAGTTTGGGTTGGGTTTTGAGTAAGCCGATAAACACAATTAGAGGTGTAAAAGGATATTAAACGAATCAAATACACTGTTTCCATATTCGTATTCGTTTAATTTTTTGAATATTTAGATATGAATACGAATTTGACGAATATTAAAAAATAATATCCAAATTCGTATTCATCGGATATCGATCGAATTCGAATATATTCGTATCCAATTATAATTATTTAAATTTATTCATATTTTATTAAACTTATCCATATTCAAATTATTATTTTATATCCATATTCGATAATAATTATTTAAATATCTGTTTACAAATATCTAAATATGTAAATTTATGAACTTATAACAAAAATATATTTTAATTAATAGAAGAAACTATATAATTTCATTAAAAAGAAAGCAATCAAACAAATAATATAATTAATAATTAATAATTGAATTTATAATTGATTATTAATACTTAGTCATAATAATAATGACATTTAAGTATACTAATTATAAAGTAAACCAATAATAATTGCATTGATTAACTTTATTTTTTATTCTTTTCTCTATATTACAATAATTTTTTAAATTTATTCTTTTTTCTTCTCAATTCTTCAATTATAATTTATATATATACATATATGAATTATAATATTTTTATTAAAAAATATATTATTTAATAAATATACATTCGGATCAGATATTAAACGGATCGGATATGTATTTACCATATCTGTATCCATTTATAATTGGATACGGATAATATCCGCTTTAAACGGATGTAGATAAATTTTGTATAAATTGATACGAATGCAAACGGTAAATAAATTTTCGAATATCCATTTACAGCCCTAAACACAATAAGTATATATCATATACTCTTTTTTGTTTTTTGACTTATAAAGGTCTTGGCTATATACCATGTATACCTATTCTATGATAAATACCTTGTATACTTATTTTTTTGCAGCCAACTTTAATTGAAAGAAGAGGATAGCAATAAAGAGATTTGACTAAAATTAGAAGTTAGAATATGCTATGTCTTTAGTATCTTTAAGTAATAACTTGTTATTTTTAAATAATTTAACTCTAGATTGATTTGTAAAAATTAATGATTATTATTTGCTATATAAATCTTGACTATTTGGTGATGTTGGAATGATTATTAAACATTAAATGGCAAATTATATTTCTTTGCTAGAATTCAACTTTATTGTTGTCAAAATTAAATTGTACAAAACTTTTGATTTAGTAGTGAAATTTGTATATTATTGATATTATACAGAAAATTCAATGAAGCCCAATTATTGAATTGCACTTGGTACAAAAGTTAGGCTTCTAGAGAATAATGTTGACTTTTTCTAAATTTTTTATGTAAGTTGATTTTTCTCAAAATTTTGGTATAAATTGATTATTTTAATAAGATTCTAGTTAAACCCAAAATGTGTTGGTTTTTTATCTAAATTATTAATGAAACATAATCATATGTTGAAATGAGTTGGGTTCGAATTGACATGAAAATTGAGTTCAAGTTGAAGCTTATTGGGTTGATTACTTTTTGAATTGAGTTTCAATTGAACAAAATTTTGTGATATTCTTACCTCAACCCAGCACAACACAATTGTCACCCTTAAATAAAACTTTGCTCCTTTAATTATATTTCATGTAAATACTATGCTCCACCTAATTTTTCTTTCTTTTTTTTATTTGAGAGAAATGCTCCACTTAATTTTTAAAATAAATAAATTTTATTTAATTAGATATGAATACGGATACAAATACAATATATTCAATATATTTAATATCCATTTACACTTTTAAAAAACTAGCGTGCAATTGTTGGCAAATTCCTATCTTTTTTCTCTATATTCTGGATTATTAATTTTGTTCTGTTGTGTAAATTCTCCTAGATTTAGAGAAAGAATTGCCATCTGTATATCATTTTCCACTTTTATAAATTTACCGTAGAAAAGTTAAATCTTCTCAAAAATCAAAATCAAAAAATAGAAACTATTTTTATAAAATAAAAACAAAAATGAATTATAATATATTACTCCTGCATTTGTACCTACCAATTTCTCAAGCATAAACATTATTTTATGTTCATGTTGTTTGATCAAAGATTTAAGTGCTTTCATTGCCCACACAACAAAATACGACATTAACAAAAAAAAAAAATTAAATAAGCTCATTTTATGACTAGCGTAAATTTTCCAGACAATAATCAAAAGCTGAAACAGCACAACCCTATATATGTTAAAGCTCAAAGCCCTCTCAACTGTTTTATGGGAAAAGAAAATTATGTGATTATGCTTCATATATAGATCATCAGCTTTATTTAGGCTATGTTTGGTTGTAAATTGGAGCATTTTATCAAAATATTTTGATAAAATAGTTTTTGGGAAGTAGGGTTAGAGAATGTGATCATTGTTTGTTTGTATTGAGGATAGTAGGTGGAGAATATTTTGGGAAAAAATTATTTATTTAGTTATGTTTTGGGATGAGACAAAATATTAATCAATAACTTTTTTATTAAGTTGATAGGGTGAAATTAATATTTTAAAATTATTTATATATATATATATATGTATATATATAGATTGGATAAAGGAGACAAAAAATGAGAGAGCTAAATATTGGGGAATCGGTAGAAAATGAATTAAAAGAGTATTTTGGGCCTTCTTGGGTGTGTTTTGGTAGTGGAATTGGGGAATATATATGATTTGTTTATTTATATTTTGGGAGCTAGAAAATAAATTGACAATTTACAACCAAACATAGCTTTACAAAGTTGTTTTGTGTTTTTTCTTGCAATCTAATTCATCAGAGAGTAACTTATTTATAAATTCCCAAGCCTACTTTACCTTTAGCATTCAATCCCCACCCATGTATTTTTTAGTTTGAACGCTCCATTACATGTTTCAATTTTGACTTCACTCCCCACCTACTTAAAATGATTGAAATCCCCTTAGTTAAATGGTTTTTTTTTTCCCCTATTTTCTAAACCCTACAGACCCATTTCTCTCCCTCTCTTTCTCGTATGTTTCCTATTCATCTTCCTACAATGGAAGAAGCTTCCTTCTCCTTTGTTTCTTTTTGTTCATTTTCTATAACAACTACAACATACTAGCAAGAAGTGTGGCTATTTTGTCTCCATTTTTCGCCGTTTTATTTTGAGGTAGAAGAAGGTAAGAATTCGTAAATTTGAGCATAATAAAAATGTTTTCAAGGGACTCAAATGCTAAAACTCAGTTATTAAGAAGTTGTGTGTACAATAGATAACTATATATTCTATCAATTTATAAAGGTATGAATTTGATAGAATTATTATTTCAGATTAGGAACAAAATGGCCTGGAATTAGTTGAGCTCAATAAATTGCAATATTTTGCTCCACATCAAAAAATGTATGTCATTTTGGAAACTGGTAATGATGTTTTGAATATGATTCAATTACATACTTTGCTTAAAATGGGCATCATTGATATGATCGTTGTCCAAAAAAATGAATTGGAAAGATGTTGAAGGAAAATTTGTCATATGTATTGGTGAGTTGTCTTCATATTTTCATTGCATTTATTCTTCATTATACTTCTGATGTGTTTCGATTAATATCTAATTGTTATATGTTATTCCTCCTTAATAAGATACTTTATTTATAAGTTGTCATATTTAGTAGTCCATTGATTAATACCAAATTAGGACAATTTAGTACTTCTACTCAAATACTCCAATACTTCTGCTCAATCTGCACATTAGTAGTTGTAAGAGTTTTGAGATAATAGATCATAATAAATTGTGTGTCGTGGATTTACATAGTTGGATTTACTTAAATTATGTATGTTATGGAACAAGAAGATGGAACACAAGGCAAAATGATACAATGTTCTGGAAGCAACCTTATGTTTCTATTGAGTAAAAGTCACTTTCCTATCGTTTAGTGCAAATTGATGTAACGACAAATTTGTTTACCATTTTGTTGTATATCTATACTTGTATTGCCATTTGTCATTACTTATTAAATAATATTTTGATTGATTTTGTTTCAGTTCAATTAGGAAAAGAGAATGCAAAAAAGACAAAGGCTATGTTTTTTTGTGTTTTCCCAAAAAAATTTTCAACCCCCAGAAAACTTTTTAAATGAAGGCATATTCTCCAAAATTTCTCCCAAAATACTCAAATTTTATCTTCCAAAAACCCCTCCCAATTCACCCAAAAAGCCCTACACCCTAAAAATCACACCTACTCTATCATTTTCTCACTCTACCTATCACGTCACTCATTTATTTATCACTCTCACTTTACTCATCCACATATATATATTTACATACATGAAAATAATAAAATTTTACTAGTTAAAAAATTCTAAAACTTATGTTTACAAATCTAATTAAACTAATTAAAGAAAAAATAAATTAAATTTAATTAAATATTGTTTATGCTATTACTAAATAATTCATATGACACTCCACTCAAGATAACCCCAAGTTGAGATATCAAAACAATTCAATATTACTTGTAAATTAGTAACACAAATAATAGACCCCAAAATTTTCCTTTCAAACGTCATATCGACACATGCAACGGAATTCACATCTTAATTGATACTACCAACAACAGTATTCATACCTAAGGTTTATTCTAAAAGATCAACAAGCATATGTACAATCCCCCAAAAGTGCTAATAGAAACTTTGACATATAACAACATTTTTGAGTTCCATAAATACATTCTAGATCCATAGTTACATTATCATAGCTAAACTAGTACAAAATGGAGTTTCTTTTCACGCTTGTTCTGAACTTTCAGTCCTAATCTAGCCTATCTGCAAAATTAAGGAAAATGAGGGTGAGTCCAATAGACTAAGTGAGGGATATATAGTTGAGCAGTAACAAGAATATGTCAAGAAAAAGGAACATCTTAACAAATTTAAAAACAACAAACAATTATGATTCAAGTAAGTACAACCCCTAGCAACCAGAAAACTCTCGTGTTTTATTGTTCCAAGAGTAGTTATAAGCAAGCAAGAACGAGTACAATGAACAATCTCTGATAGTAAACGCATTCCAACAAAACAAATAAAGCATGCATATATTCACCTTATACCATTCAAACAAGCACTTCCAAGCATGACAGCTCGGCATACAATTGGTGTGCCCATACAGATCTTATGACGCATTACAATACCCAGGGAAAAATCCCTAGTGCATCACCGATACCTAAGGGAAAATTTCTAGCATATCGTGGACACCTAGGCAGACTGCAAGGTGTGTCCCATGTATCCCAACATTTCCCGTATGATAGGCTCTCGACCTAAGTACTATCTCCAAGCAAGTACAACAAGTACAATAATTACGACAAATACAACAGTATGATAAGTACAATAAGTACGACAAGTATGAATCACGTAATTGAATATGTTGACAAAGCAACTAATAACAGAAATAATACCAAGAATCGAACATATCAAGTACCAATCAGGACATAAAGGAGTTTTAGGCACCAGAACAGTCAAGAATGACTCAACGGAGCGATACAAGTACTAACCACACAAGGGTATACATTCAAACAAATCAAATATGATCAAGTGCACAATCAAGTACAGATCTCAAGTGAATATGAAAGAATAGTAAATCAAGTTACAAGTAGGTACAATCAAACACATTAACCCTCACAGAGGTTTTTCCACAAAAACAATAGATATAACAGAGCTAAATGGCAGATCCTCATAGAGGTTTCCAACAAACAATGAGAAAGCTTATACAAGTAATAACCCAGAGTGGGAAAACCTCACCTCTGTTAGCTTAGGAAATGCCATCAAAAGTCACAATCACTAATCCTCAGGTTCGACCTCATCGCCACCTAACCAAGATAGCATAATAATAGTCAAAACCCACATTCAACCTTTTAAAACATCATCATCATGCTTATTATAATTCAAGATTACCAATTAACCTATTAACACGATAATTTAAAGCTTAACGACTCTATCATCTCGAAAAAATAGCTAATAACATTAATGTTCCCCAAGTACATTGCAATTTCCACATCTATTTCATAGATTAGAAAATACTAGCCCACTTTTATACCATTTCATCATTTACCAATACTAATTGCATAGTTCCAAGATTAACCTTATCTTATATACAAGATCATGGTCATAACATATTTCTAACCACACATATGGTTTGTTCCAAATCAATTTCTAATCATGTGCTATTCAAACTCATAATACAATCCTTAACACCATATTCAAGTCCAAATCTTGGCATTATTCATGAATTTGTTCCAAAATTCATATTTCCAAACTCCTAATTCCTTACATGAGGTTCAATCAACACATGAATATACACATAACATCTCATCTCATCCCCAAAATCTGATTCTAGGCAAGGTACAAGGGTAGATAAACAAGGTACAACATGATAACATGTATATATAGCATGATGCAACTAAATAAAAGTCCAAATTCGCCAGCAGAATTTTGAAACCACAAACCAATAGTATAGGAGCAATCATCACGTCGAGATGAGAAGACTGGCTTTCTGCCATTGCCACACCACTGTCGCCAAAAAATGCAACACCACCACCACTAGACACCTCTCGTCAAGAGCTTTCCAACAATGCCTTTTGTTTCCTATTTATCAGCTAAAAAATGGGTCAAATGCCACCTCGAAGTCTCCAAGACCACCTATCTCCACCGCCGCGTATCTTGGCCATGCAAAGTTTCTATGAGAATCTCCTTGCCATGTGCTACCTAATACACCCCTCAAAGTTACCGTTTAACACTGGAAAAGTTGAAACCCAGATGGGCTGTGTGAACTCGCTTTCTTAGTTGTCTCTGCTATGCCTTTCCAGTGGTCATCAACCTTGAATGGTGGGGTCACCATGGTGCTAATAAAGAGGAGAAGAGATTGGTCGGTTTGGTTGGTGAAGATAGTGGCTAGAGGAGCTCGCCGGTAAGGAGGGTGGACGTGGGTGAGAAGAAAAAAAGAGAAGTAAGGAAGGTGGAGAAAGAAAGGAAAATGGGGAAGAAGAAAGTTGCTGCCCATTTTGTAAAATTCAATTTTTCCTTCTGTGATTTGGTAGCTCAAAAATTTAAGTTATACAATCAAGCCCAAAGCCTAGGAAAAATTATAATTAGACCTAGTTGACTTAGGGTTTCTCATGCAAGCCCCAAAGTATCCAAAAATTGCGCAATCAAGTCTATAGAAATTATAATTTTAACCACAAAACTTCTTAAAATAATTAATAAAAAAAATAAAAAAATTTAAATAATGGCATGATCATATATTATAAATATAATCGAGAAATTCTAGGGGTGTTACAATTCAATTATTGAATAACATATGAAATTAATTAAATTTACTTATTAACTAAATAATGTATTAGTTTTATTTAATATTTAATGTATTAATGAAATATTATAGTTATTCATTTAATAAATAACTTAAGAAATTTTAATTTTATATAATAAATAAATTAATCCTCTTCAAAAAAATATTCTTCATTAAATATTAATCTTCACATTTATTTAAAATTATAATAAAAAAATTGATTAGAGGGTGATATTTATTTAATAATCTATTAAATTTAATAAATTAATATTGATATGCTCAAAGTAATTGTTGAGAGAATTAATTAAATTTATGTGAAATTATTTGATTATTATTAAGTATATATTTACTAAATAATAACTTAAAGTGATTAAATAACTTATTAAATTAAATTAATTTATTTAAATAACTTATTATTTATATATTAATTATGTTTCATAGTTTACATAAAATTAAATATTATGTTTATTTATTTAATAAATAATTTAAGATTATGTAATTTCATATAATATAATTTTATTTATTTTTTTAATTTGTTGAATCATTATTAAGTCTAATATATATTATTAAAAAATTATTTTATTGAAATAAATAACTAATTTTTATTTATACATAAATCGTAAGTAATAAATAGTTAAATATTTATATTTTAATTAACAACAATTAGTTTATAATTAATATATAGTAATAATTTTTTTTTATAAATTGATATTAACAATTATGATATAAGCTAATTTTTTTATAATTATGATTTTATGAATAATTAATATTTATTAATATACATTTTATTCCAAATAATACATCATTTACTAATGTTAAATTTATGAAAATATAAATTTCAAAATAAATAACCAATTAAATTAATTAAACTCATATTTTAATCATTAAATATATATATACACATCATCATCATCATCCAACTATAAATATATATACATATAATATATTAAAAAAAATCACTTTCATCCTACAAATCCAACTAAAAAACAACTAATTTGATATTAACAGTAAAATTTGTCTCTCTCCAAAATATAAAAAAATAAACAATTTATTCTCAAATCATTTTCCATATTTTCTTAAAACAAAAAGAAACATTTGGCACATTCTCCAAATTTTCTTTCGAACACTTATTCCCCCAAAAGTTTTATTACAAAATGCCCAAAATGTAAAACAACATAGTGAAAAATTGAAAAGAAGATGGATTATAAATAGACAGTGTACACGTGCTTATGATAGTTGCTAAATTCATCCTTATTTGGAGAACATGTTAAAGTTGTAGCATTTGTACTATATTAATGGATAAGGCCAATGGAAGATAAATCATCCATATACGGCAGAAGGAATCAAGGTATCAAATAGTTACTAGTTGGAAACTAGTAGTATGTACATCCTAACAAAATCATCTATATCCTTATCACTATATTTTTCTGCCAACTCATTCAACCTTTTACAAATCTCAACTTGAGTGACATTCTTATTTTTTTCCCTCAAATAATCGTTTAACAGTTTATGACTCTATCTTTATATCAAAATTCATAGGTTGCCCTACGTGCTGCAACCCCACAACAATAGAAAAATCCCTTGCAATAAAAAGAAGCCTAATATAGTTACCAAAAATAAAAGGAAAAGACCTAATATCAAATTTCCTTAAAGGGAGCTTCAGTTTTAATAACACTATTAGTAGTCAATTGACTCAAATTAGTCATTTTAAGTTACGTAGAAAATGGGGCTCTCTTTAGTGATTCAGTGTGTTAGAAGCTCATCTTACCATTCAACTCTTTCATAATTTTTTTAAAGTACCTTAGAGAGCACCAGGAATATTGCTCGGAATCTCTGTTACCTTTGATAGTTTGCTATGCACATCCCTGAGTTTTAACCATTATTTCTGCAGAAAAGAGAGACATACATAACTACATAAATACTACATTGGAGGTTTTGGAACAACAGGTCATAATTTAAATACCAAATGTTTGAATTTTCTACCAAAAAAACTTGCACAGAATACTGAATTGGAGGTTTTGTGTACTGCAACTCACAATTTAAATACTAAAAGTTTGAATTTTTGTACCACAACGACTACACAGATTACTGAATTTGAGGTTTTGTATACTATAACTCGCAATTTAAATACTAAAAGTTTCAAATTTTGTGAAAAAAAAAATAATGACAAAGCATACTGATTTGGAGGTTTTGTGTACTGCAAAGTTAGAATTAAAATACTAAAAACTTGTATTTTGCTATTAAAAAAATTGGAACATAATACTAAATTGGAAACCTATACTGCAAGTCACAATTTAGATACTGAAAATTTGAATTTTCATACACCATTATTTGAAAATAATACTAATCATATTAATCATGAGTTTGCTGGAATGGATACCCTAGAAATACTTATTTATGGAGTATACACATCGTATACATAAAAAATCAAATAATATCTCTAAAATTCAGTTGCAAACAACTAATATACACTACATCTTATATGAATTGTAAAATTATTAAATTTAGATAACTAATATTTGAAGCATTCAATCCAAACAACAATTGAAATATAAATTGGCATTATTCAAGTACCAAAAACTTATATTAGATATGTTTTTATTAAAACAAAAGACCAATCATGGTGAATGGAGTATATCAAAATCGTTCCTAAAATAATTCAAACAAACATTAAACAAGAAGCAAACAAAGTAATGTAGTGCATTCTCTTCTGTTTTTCAATACAAAAATAACAAAATAGAAAATTACACAACTTACCTCGTGTGCTATGCAATTGAGAGGCAAAATAGAAACCCTTCTAGCTACAACCACAAAAACAATGGAGAGAAGTCAGTTCCCAAATAAAAAAGTGAAAGAGATGGAGATTTTGTTGCAACACCACCGCAAAAATGGCGAGTACAACCACGTTGCTGCATTCGTTGAGTTTGCTTGGGTTTGCACAAACAGAGGGAAGAGGAAAAGAAAGACATGAGTTAAGGGGAAGTTATGTCACTAACATTTTGTTAGTGGAGAAAGTGGAGAGTCTTTTGTCTTTTTTAATTTAAATTAGGGTTTTTTTGTCTTTTTTCTTTAAGTAGGAAGTAAACTCTAAATTAAAATTGAAAATGGAAAGTTAAAAATAAGTGAATGATGGCTAGGGACTAATCCCTAAAATGTAAGTTAGATTGGAGATTTTCGCCCAATCCGTTCAGCAGAAGGTATCTTCCTTTTTCACTGTTCATCCATCTCATGCATCCAAACCAAATGCACGTACATAGAGATTATGTGCTTCTAAAGCTCTGATCAGTCAATCCTGTTGAAACCTTATGCCCTACATGTTGTATCCCTCATTTTTGTTTTTCAAGTTTCTTTAAAAATTTATCGACATTTTTTTTAGTATTTAGAAAAAATTAAAAATTAAGGTATCAACTAGATCATTTTCATAGCTAATATTAAACATTCATAGCATCAAATTGGCCTAGAGCTAAATTGAAACAACTCTCATAATTAATTCCTGCTACGACCAATCCATAACTGATAATTTTTTTTTTCATATTTGTGTATATATACATATATATATTAATTTTCCTATAAATATTACATAGTAAGTTTATCCACTTGCAATGAGTATGACTAGGAATTGATAGTTAATGACTTTTATTCATTGTCATTTTAAAAAATTACATTTGCTCCGAAAAATTTGTAGTTATAGTTATGATATTAGTTTTGCCATGATTTTTTTTTTTTTTAAATGGACACCTTTTTTCTACACTAAAATGGATGCCTAATTGCAAGAAATATCATTCAAAAATAATCTTTTAAAAATCATTCAAAAAATTGCAAGAAATTAAAATAAAAAAAAGGTAAAAAGTCTTTGGTGATCAATGACAAGTCAAAATTATATCTTTATGTCTGTTATATTTTTTATTAGAGAATCTCAATGTATTATGATGGCTTATTCATATACGTATTGTCCATAACTGAACCCCGGCTCTAATTTTATGCGCTCATATTAAAAATTAAATAAGCTTAACGAAAATTGAGCATAAAGTCATCGAATAGTAATAGTGACTCCGGAGCAGTTTATATTCCTACATTTAGTAATAATTATCTACATATTTTATTTTCAAATTCAAAAGGCATATATAAAGTAATTTCTATTTTTTCATAATTTTGCCCCAAAAAAAAACTATAAATATAAGGAGAAGTACTAAAACCTCTAATATAATTTTTTTAAACCAAAAGCTAATGAAATATCTTTTCAACCTAAATAGATCAATCTACAAAATTTTCAATTAAAAAAACTCAATTGTTAACTTTTAGATTAACGTCATTACATTTTTTTAACTAAGGACTAAACAATTCTTGAATTTTTTTTCATTTAAGAAATTAATTAATTGAGTTCTTTGTTTTTTATATTTTTTGGAATTTTCAAACTAATAAATTTTATAGGGATGAATTTGATTTTTTTTTTCATATTGAATTATTCAATGTGAATAATCAAAATGTATAAACTTCATAGTAACATATTATTTAACTTAAAAACGATTTTTTTTTTTTAATTTTGAGAAGATGCCAAAAAGTTAAACAACCACAGAAAAATTTTCATAAAAATAATTCATTAATTCCTTAACTTAGGAAGCAAAGACGATTTTTTGTCCAAAAATTATTAATTTAAAGGCATTGGTAAAAGTTAACAAGAAGATATTTTTAAATGAAAAGTTACTTAATAAAATAGATTTGTTGAATTGAAAAGTACTTTAATGTGTTTTTCAAATATAAAAATTTATTTTTGGATTTTTTTCCCTTACCAAACAGTATCCTCTTTTTTACATAATTATAACACTTTCACTTCTTTTTTTGTATTATTATTATTGCAACACAACACAACACAAACACCACTTTTAAGGATGGAGTTTCTATCCTGGCAATCTTAATTTGCAAGAAATGAAAATGGATATCATTTATGCAGAAGCTAAAAAAAGTGTTTCTGTCATGATATTCTTATTGCAGAAACTGAAGCAACTACAGAAGCATGTAAAATATATCATGAATCAATGGAAGCATAACTAAATCATCTTGAAACATCAAACATACAAAAATCAAACTTGGATGATGATATGGACCCAAGAACTCCCTCCAATTGAACAAATAAGACACTGGTTGATGATATCAAGAGATTTTAAAATTATTGGACTAAATGAAAATCCAAATTTATCTCTAAAATAACAAATTTTGCAGCAAGCAATTATTGGCTAAGTGAATACGAAAAAGAATTAATAGGAAAAATTTTAATGTCATCTCTAAATTTTAATTCAAAAATAAATCAAACAACAAAACTCAAAATACGGGATGATAATATTTTGTTTGAAATGATTAAAAAAAGCAAGCTTTATTAATTAGTTATATTTTGATTGAAAAAGAATGGAGTTTTATAGGAATATTTAAAACAAAAACTTATATTGAGTTTTTTTTAGCGTAATAATGACTACATCTAAAAAGAATTACTAAAATAAATTAAAATTAATAATATTTACATGATGTAGCTATGCGAAATATCTCATAGCCGTGATCTACAATGTGGGATAACCGACAAGATTTAATTAAATATTTGAAGCCACAAATGGTTTATGGACTTGAGTATTAATAAAAATCTTTTCAATACTTAAATTAGTAAGATATTAAAAATAGAGAGACCAATGAGAGAACTAAAATATAGTGACAAATGCTAATAAAGTAAGTAAAATAAATTCATATATGTATGAAGATTGAGGCCTATTTAGTTGTTGTGATTCGATCCACACACCACATTTCTTAGTCCAATAATCGCACACAAATTGTTACCTCCATCCTTGGGTTGAATCAACTCTACTCACAAAATGTGATGCCAATATCAACGTACTGAGTATGATTTTCCCAAAATTTTAATAACTATTTGTTGATATCATATTAGTAGCTAAATAAATATGGTATATTGGTTGTTGTGAATAAATAGCGCACAAATATAATTTGGCATATATAAAGAAAGGTATAACAATTCACTTTGTCCTTGAATATGTTATCAACCCTTTCATTTAATTAGGTAAATGAGTATGCTAATTGAACAATTAAAGCAAAAATAAATAAATTTAAGTTATTCATTTGTTTTTTATTAATCATTTATCTAAATATGATGATATAATAGTAATTAATATAACTTTTTTTTTTCTTTTAAAAAGTTTCATACCACCTATTTGAGTAAAGATGAAATCAGTAATTTTAATTTTAGGAAATGAGACAATATTATTTAACGAATTATAAAAGGCATGAATTCTTTTTAATAGGCATGACTACATGGAATATTGTGTAAATATTTCGGGGATTAATGACAAGATACTATGAGGAAATGGAATAAGGTTTGAGCCAGAAGAAGTCATTGACAATGGCCACGTTTGATACCCTCCATTAACATGCATAGTGGTGGCTAATTTCCATTTGTTGGCTGTTTGATATTCTCCATTAACATGCATAGTGGTGGCTTGATACCCTCTATTAACATGCATAGTGGTGGCTTGATACCCTCTATTAACATGCATAGTGGAGGCTAATCTCCATTTGTTGGCTGTTTGATGTGGAAGATTGATTCCACCGGACGGCCAGCAAAATTCATGAAGTCCGACGCTATAGTAGCAATTACACCTTATTCAAATAGCGGGTCTCAGTCCACGCGTTATGCTGTCAGTGTGCTAAAAAATTATTTATATCTTTCTTTTTTCAACAATTAGTGGCTGCTACTAATTTTTGTGGGCTTTTTTCACGAAGGTCAGTTTGTCCATAAAATAATAATATTTGGTATCAAATGCCTCATCACCGAGTAGGAGAGATTGGAAATGTTATTAATTGATTGGGGAATTTTGCAAAATAAACATGATAATAAATAGTATAATTTCACCTAATTTAGGACGATTATAATAAGCGCATTATTAAACATATGAGAACGTACGGGAAACGTTGGGTGGGCCTCTCCGCCTGGGTCTGGATCCACAACGGGATCAAACAAAAAAGATGGTTTTAATTTCCGTCATTAAAAAATGTGTTGGCGAAGTTGTACCATTTTATGTTCTACAGTTTTAAATCACCATCAATTTTTCTTTTCTTAAATTCCTTGATCCAGTATATAGGAAAATGGATATATCGAATTGGTTTCCCTTGTTAGTTTTGTTTTCTTTGGAGCGTACAAGACGTAGATCTCTTGAGATATATATATATATATATATATATATCACGTTACATTAATTTTGTTAGAAATTGGTCTTCTTTGACTAATTATTTAAGTGAGCTCAAATTATTAAATAATCGTTGTAAACTATGCTGCGGGTAAATGATGATAATGTATTTAATTGGCCAAAACCAATTTCAAGTGAATGATAAATTAATAGTTAAAGTGAGCTATTTGATGGTTGATTAAAAAGATTAAAGAATGAGCCAAATTAATGAATGGAAGGAGTGAAACTCCATCACACATTGAAAGATGAATAAAAGGTGGATTAAAATAAATAACTCAAGTGTTGAGGTAAGGGTTGGGCCCTTTGGGGATACCACAAGTGTTTAGAGGGGAGATGACCTATATGGTAGTAGGTTCACTCCAACCCCCCCACACGCACCACCACCCACTCCCTAGCCCAACTCAACTAGGCTTGGGCTTGGATTAAATTGAGCCTTTAGCCCAATATTAATTTTTTGTGCCAAATGTAATTTGAATTTTATCTGTCCCTATAGAAATAATAAGAAACCTTCAAACTTCTTCTGCCAAACATTAAATTTGCAGGTTGAATTTCTAGAAATTAGAAAACAAGCAGAGTAAACTCTCCAGCAAATGTATTTGAATTGGACGCGTATTTCCTTATCTCTAGCAGATGTATTTGGTCTGCGTCTTTCAACCTACCTATGTTGGAAAAGTACCAGCCTTTTTTTTACCGTCTTTCAGTTGCTCATTTGGCAGTTAAATTAGTCCCGAATGCATCACTCTAGTGAGTATTTTCATACTCATAAAATAACATTTTGCATAATTTAGAGTAAAAAAGAGAGTTTTAGTACACTTCAAGTTCGAGAGATTAGACAGTTTGTAGTGTCACTACCATCTGAATTAGCTGTTGTATCTTGACAGATGATAGCCAATTTGCCGTAAGCACCAGTGCGAGGCTAATTCGTCTTAAAGATAGAGATCTCAACTCTCACCTTGATTACTTGCTATTTTCTGATCACAAGAATTCCTACTACTAAAACAACAATTTTAAGATGATATATTCATTTTCTGTGATCATAGAATCCAACTAGGTTACTGTTCCTCCAACTGCTACTATTGCTCTACTGCACCTATTCTTGCTCATGGAGAGAGACCAGAAAAATTCACAGGATTGGACTTTAAGAGGTGGCAGCAAAAAATGCTATTTTACCTAACAACTTTAAGTCTTGCCAAATTCATAAAAGAGGATGTACCTGCCATACCTATAGGTGACACTAACATCCAAAATCGGGCAGCTTTGGATGCTTGAAGTCAAAGTGATTTCCTTGCCTTAACTATATTTTGAATTGACTAGGTGATTTGCTATATAATATTTACAGCCCTATTAAGCAGCTAAAGAGCTGTGGGAGTCTCTTGATAAGAAATACCGAGCAGAGGATGCCGATTTGAAGAAATTTGTGGTGTCCAAATTTCTAGACTATAAGTTGGTGGATTCCAAATTTGTCATGATCTAAGTTTAAGAATTATTGATTATTCTACACGAAATTCATGGTAAAAACATGATTTTGAGTGAATCCTTTCAAGTAGCCACAATTATTGAAAAGCTATCGCAATCGTGAAAGGACTGCAAGAATTATCTCAAAAAAAAAAAAAAGGAGATGAGTCTTGAAATTTTGATTATCCGATTGAGGATTGAAGAGGACAATCGAATGTCTAATGTTAAGACAGACAAAAACAAAATGGAGGCCTTTTCTAGGTAGAGGCTATGTACAGATAGGCTATTCAAATTTAATGTAATGCCTGTTGTAAAAAAATGTTCAAGTGAATAGACATAAAGCCGTTGGTTCTACTTACTTGATTAAGTGTTGTGATTTATGGCATGTTAGATTAGCACATGTTAATTTCAACACTTTACACAAATTAATGAATTTGGAATTATTGCCTCTATTTCAAATTGACACAACTCAAAAGTGTAAAATATGTGTTGAAGCCAAAATGGCTAAAGCTCCTTTCACTCGGTTGAAATGAGCACAACGCCTCTAGAATTAATTCATAGTGATATATGTGATTTAAAGTTTGTGCAAACTAGAGGTGAGAAAAAGTATTTCATTACTTTTATTGATGACTGCATAAGGTTTTGCTACGTATTTCTTTTACGAAGCAAAGATGAAGCACTAGAAGCATTCAAGTGCTATAAAATTGAAGTTGGAAATCAACTTAGCAAACAAATAAAAGCAATCCGAAGTGATAGAGGTGGAGAATATGGATCACTGTTTGAAGAATTTTGCTCAACTTCTAACATTATTCATCAAAAGAGGGATCCTTACTCACCTCAATCAAATGGAGTTGCTGAACACAAAAATTGAACTCTTAAGGAAATGATGAATGATATGTTGATTAATTAAGTGAGCTCAAACTACTAATTTCTAAGAAATTGGTGATCGTTGTAAACTATACCGCAAGTAGATGATGATAATGTGTTTAATTGGCCAAAATCAATTTCACGTAAATGAGAAATTAATAGTCAAAGTGAACTACTTGATGGTTGACTAAAAAGACTAAAGAATGAGCCTAATGAATGGAAGGAGTAAAATTCTACCCTACATTGAAAGATGAATAAAAGATGGATTAAAATAAATAACTCAAGTGTAGAAGTAAAGATAGGGTCCGTTGGGGGTACCATAAGTGTTTGGAGGGCAGATGACCTATATGGTAGTAGATTCAATCCAACCCACACGCTCGTGCATCATCGTTGCTGCCTACCCATCCATTTGGCTCAAATGGACTAGGTCTGGGCTTGGGCTGGGATTTGGATTAAATTTGGTCTTCAGTCTAATATTAATTTTTTGGACCAAATTTAATTTGAATTTTATTTGGCCCAACAGGAATAACAAGAAACCTTCAAACTTTTTCTGCCAGACATTAAATCTGCAGCTTGAATTTTTGAAAATTGGAAAACAAGTAGAATAAATCCTCTAGCATATGTATTTAGATTGCACGCATATTTCCTTATCTCCAACATATGTATTTTGACTGTGTCTTTCAACCTACTTGCGTTGGAAAAGCAGCAACCATTTTTTGACCATCTTTTAGCAACTCATTTGGCACTTTAAATTAGTCACAAATGCATCATTCCAGTGACTATCTTCATATTCATAATATAACATTCCGATAATTCAAAGTCAAGAAGAGAGTTTCAGTACGCTTCAAATTCAAGTGATCAAATGATTTGTAGTGTTGCTACCATCTGAATTAGTCATTATATCTTGGAAAACTAATCAGTTTGTCGTAAGCACCAATGCGGGGCTAATTCATTTTAAAAACAGAGAGCTCAACTCTCACCTTAAGTACTAGCTATTTTCTAATAACATAAACTCCTACTATCAAAACAACAAATTTAAATATTAGATTTAGTCTGATTAATGTTTTAATAGTTGATTTTTCTAGTCACGTTGTATATGTTTTTGCATGGTGACAAATTTTTTCCTCATGTTATGAATGTATCTTATTTACTTGATACACGTAAGTATTCATGCCGATTTCTTATTTTATATTTTTTTATTATTGTGCTTTAATTCAAATGTCCAAGGTTTAAACTTTTAGCTTTAGTGCGTGATTAACCGCAACCTAGCTAGTACGCAGGATCTTAGCTTGTTCCTCATCAACTTAATTGGTAACTAAAATCCAATAATATAATAGAGTACAAGGTCTTCTACATCTTTAGGATACAGCATAAGATTTCTTCATTATACTTGTAATTAATAGATGATAGGATGTGAGTTCTTTTTCAACAACAAAAAATGGAACATGAACTCTTTTCCTTACTCAAGTGATAGAGCCTGAAGTCTTCTTCACTAGGAAGCGATCTTCATCAATAAGTGATAGAGCATGAGTTTTTCTTCATTAAGAAATAAGGCGATAGAGTACGAGCTCTTCTTCATTTATAAATTAGAGCAAAATAATTGCTTAGATAACCAACCAAAGCAAAATCTTTTATGACATTTTAGATAACAAGCATTTTGAAAGAACAAAATACTATTCAAAGGTAAATAATAAGATTCAAACTAACTTAAGAAAATTAATTGGGAATATCCATGTCGAGATAGTAACAAAACGTCTAGACTTGACTCTACTGGTCTAACGATGCAATATCAGTGCTGAGTTCTTGAATTTGTACACACGTTCTTAAATTTTGTGGTCAAATCGTACTTATGGAGAATTCGAAAAATATGGCAATTCTACATCTATGATCAATTATCTCATTTTGTAGGAGGAGGCGGACTAGGAACCGACTACAAGGTCGATCAAACCACTTTGTGTCATTCGTTAACCACAATTCAATCGGCATATCTTCAACTCGAGATATATTGGTTTCATTATAATGCTTCTCAACGTACTCTTTGAGCTTTGAATACATTTATTTTTGCTTAGTGAACATTAGTATTTACTAAGGGCATGTTTGATTAAAAATGAAAATAATAGTGGAGATTTAAATAGAAAGAAATAAGATAAAATTAAATAATTTATTAGTTCATTCGATATCAAAGATTGACTTTGTAATTAATTGCCACAAGAAATTATTATAATCATTTATGCATATTTGATATGTAAGATTAGTCATATAAATGACAAGATTGCTCTTGAATAAAACCCTCGTCCCTTTCATGAACCCTTACAAAGAAAAAAAAGGGAGGGGCAGTGGGGGCGGGGAGCGGGGGTGCAATCAAGGAAGCAAAATGGTAATCACAACCCCTAACCCACTACTTGAATAGCACAAAATTGCATAAATAGCTTCAAGCTTTTGATTAATTACGAGCTGGCTTGCATTCTCATATTGCCTATGAAACAACATATTAGATGAGATTAATAAACTATATCATGGCAAATAATCCATACCAAACATGTCCTAAAAAACTAAAAAAATGTATTTTTAGCCCTCTCGAAAAAACCATTTTGATGGTTTACTCCCTCGTGAAAAAAAAAAAGAAGTTTAAATACCACCTTATATTTTTAAAAATAGGTAAAAAAAAAAAAAAAAAAAAAAAAAAAAAAAAAAAAAACCTCTGAGACTATAAGTGGAGTGCATGCCCCCAAAAATATGAGTGGTTGTGATTTTTTATATATAAAATGATTATTATGCTCTTAGTATATCAACCGTTGAATCTTTTTATTTAAATGAACGGCCCAAATTAAATAGTATTTAATATTTATAAAAAAATATATAAAAAATTATTTATACATTTATATACATATATACACAACATATTATATATGTTATAATATATTTATTAACGGTATATATATTATATGTATTATAAATATAATATAGTAATATATCTATACATAGAGAGAGGAGGCTGCCATGGCACCCAAATCTAGCCGGCCTAATTAGGCCAACGAGATCCGACCAATAGCCACAGGCCCTGCCGTTTTCTATTGAAAAAAAAAAAATCTTGGTTTAAGGCTACCATGGCAGTCAATTGCGGGGAATAAAGGGTGGGGGGAAGTGGAGCTAGCCATGTCAACCAAATTTGATCGACCATCGTGTTAAAAATAAATAAATAAATAAAACTTGGCTTTAGGCTGTGATGGCACTAGGCCATGGCAGCTAGTTCCCCCCCGGAAGGGAGGGGTAGTTATATATGTATATAAATATATTATAAATAATTACATATATAATTTTATATATACATATGTGATTATATATATATGCATGTATATAATTTTTTTATAAATATGAAATTATTTAGTTTTGATAATTATATATACGTACGTATATATAATTTTACAAATATGAAATAGTATTTAATTTATATAAGCATGTCATATATTTAATAAAAAATTATTTAATTTTAGATTAAATAAAATAAAAAAATATTATATATAGATATGTTATTAATAATTTTATATACATATATGTGTTTATATAACTTTTTATATGTATATAATTTTATAAAAAATAAATAGTATATAATATGTTAAAATATGTTATGAATAATTTTATCTATATGTGATTTTATATATATGCATGTATGTAATTTTTTATAAATATCATATAGTATTTGATTTATATAAATATGTTATATATTTTATAAATATAAAATTATTTAGTTTTGATAATTATATATATGTATGTATATATAATTTTATAAATATTAAATAGTATTTAATTTATATGAGTATGTTATATATTTCATAAATATAAAATTATTTAATTCTAGATTAAATAAAAGAAAAATATATATATTTGTATATATGTATATAGATATGTTATAAATAATTTTATATAAATATATGTATTTATATAAAATTTTATATATATAATTTTATATATATGTATGTATATATAATTGTATAAATATTAAATAGTATTTAATATGCATAAGTATGTTATATATTTCATAATGTATGTATATATAATTTTATAAATATTAGATAGTATTTAATTTATATAAATATCTTATGTATTTTATAAACATAAAACTATTTAATTTAGATTAAATAAAAGAAAAAGAAAAACATAAGGATATAAAGTGATTATATATATGAGGATATTTTTGTCATTTCAATATTAAATTCAACTCAAATAAACGGAAGAGGGCAATGATCCAAATTTTAAAAATATAATGGGGCGTTTCACCCTTTTTTTTTTCCCCCAGAAGGGTAAAAACCTATTTTGTATAATACGGGGGTAAAAAGATTTTAGCCCTAAAAAAATAATTAATTGCACATCAATTTAGTATATTTCACATATCAATTCAATAATTTTTGTAATTTAAATTTATTTATCAAATTCAATTTTAAACCATAAGGGCATGTTCTCTTGTGTTTTGGGTGAATTATAGAAAATAGTTTAGGAGAATAGATTTTTGAGAGAAAATTTGGAGAATATGTCATGTATTTCTTTTTGTTTTGGGAAAATATGAAAAATAATTTGAAAATGAGTTGTTTGTCTTTTTACATTTTATAGGAGATAAACTTTACTGTTGGTATCAAATCAGTTGTTTTTTTGTTGGGTTTGTAAAGTAAAAGTGACTTATATTTATATATATATATATATATATATATTTGTAATGATTAAAACATAGTTGTAGGGTGTTTTGTAAAAAAATTGTGAGAATGTTTTGGGTATTGAACTTTTATTTTTTGGGAGAAGAATTAGAAAACGTGTATCTATTTTATAATTGTCTAGGAAGAATAACAATTTGTTGGAAAAAGCCAAAAGACCAAAGGTTAAGGCTTTGTTTGGATGTAAACTAGGGCATTCTGCCAAAAGTTTTTGGAAGAATGAATTTTGGGAAGTGAAGTTGGAGAATACAATAGTTATTTGTTTGTATTTTAGAAGGCAGATAGAAAATAAATTAGGAGAAAATTATTTGTTTGTTTATGTTTTTGGATGGAATAAGATATCACATAAATAACTTTTTGATTGAAATGATGGGTTGAAATGAATATTTTAAAAGTATTTATATATATATGTATATATTGATTGAATGAGTGATTGTAAGTGTATATATATAATGTGAAGGGCACAATTTGTAACAAGTAAGGGCACAATTTATAACAAGTAGTTAGCATTGGAGAATGTATTAAAGTATAAATATTATGCATATTTTGGAGAATAAATTTTATATTTTGAGAGTGAAGTTAAAGAATATGTATTGTTGATTTATTTAAATTTTGAAAGTTGAAAAATATATGAATACTTTGTGAACAAACAAGCCCTAATCGTTTCTAAAAAGTTGATCAAATATTATCATGCACTAATTATTTGGGGAGCTGCCTAGTATATAAAATTTCAGGTTGAGAGTAAATGATGGGTGCATAAAAATCAACTGGAATCAATATTAATTATTGGTCAATTGGAATCTTCTGGCTTTGTTTGGATATGTTTTTTTTTTAACAATATTGTTTTAGAAAATTATAATTAAATATATTCTCTTTTTTTTTTTAAATTATACATTCTTCAATATATACATATATATATTATATATATTTATTATATATATTTTATTATTATTTTAATATTAAAAAATAATTTAATTCTTTTTTCATTTCAAAAATCCAACAAAAAATATTGATTGATTTAACTGTTACAGTAAAAAAAGTTTCTTCAAAAACATAAACAAACATATCAAAAAATGATTTTTATATTTTTTAATAATTTATTCTTTCCAAAAACATAAACAAACATATCAAAAATAATTTTAATATTTTTTAATAATTTATTCTCTTAAAATACATAATAAATACATAATAAAATCAAATAAAAAAACATAGCAAAACATTCCCCCTGTTTTTTTCTTAGAAGTAGTAAAAATTCGAGTCCCCGTGCAATGCTTGCCCTCTCTATTGCACCCTCAATTCTTTCGCATATAACGTAAGTGAGAAGGCAAAAGACTTGGCGTGACAGATTTGACTGTTGAGAGACAAATGCGATACACAGTTTTGTTTAATCACATTACTTCCATTGCCATTTTCACTCCTCTGTACTTTGCGCAGTTTACACATACTTAAACACAATTTAATTACACACACTCACTATTTGTAATTAAATTGGACTACAACTTTGCGAACCCAATAATATCAAATTTTATTCCTTATCAAAAAAAATATGAGTTTGATATAATCTATAAATTGTTATTTTTCTAGATCAATTAAAACGTTTCTCCTAAGATCAAAATTTACTACCAAAGTGAACACCATTTCTGAGGAATTGGGTCATCACTGGACTTCTCATTTCTTGCTATAAGTTTTAAGTATTTTATGATATCTTCATATGTGTAAATGACAGTGAGTAATACCTCATGAAATTGGGTCTTCCAGTCTTTCAATAAATTCGAACACCAATAAATGACGTTGCATGATAGAGTGATGGTTGTGTTGGAGTTGAACCTTTTGTGTCTATGTTAAGAACAAAATCTCATAGAGTTATACCTTAAAAAACATATAAGCATCATCAAATGACATTGCAAGTGCGTGAGATTAACGTTATGTATTTACTTTTAAGCATTATAAAATGGTTGTCAATGAAAAACAATCATATAATTTCATGATTTATGTGAGAAAGACAACACCCAATACTTTATAGAGTTGGGTCTTTCATATTTAATAATAAATTGGAACAACATCAATTGACACAATAAATCTGATCATTATTAAATGACAAATGACGATTACATGCCTCTTCTCAAACCTTTCAATTACTTATGATCATATTTTGCCCTAATCAAAATATTAAAATAACTTATAAATCATTCCTCCTCTCTCATTTTGAATGAAATAATTTGCTTTAGTGTCAATAATATTTCCAAATAATAATTTAATTTTTATAAAATTGGAACGCTGATGCTTGGCAATAAATGGGCCGGCATCAGAATGACGTGCATGAAATCTGTTGTTTCTTGGGTTCCAATTTCTTGTCTGCATATAAAAACCTAAAGTTGCTACATCTATTTCCAAAACATGCATCATTCAAGGCCAGGTTCTTTCATATCACAGCACATCCAAGACAACCAATCTATCCCATGCCTGTCTTTTCTTTCTTTTCTTTCCTCTCCCAATTCTTCTTCATTGTTACTATTCTATGTTTGGTGGAGAACATATGGGGAGAAGTACTCTTGCTGGGAATTTCCCGAAATTGTCAATCATGGCAATTATCAAGGCGCTATCCTTGCTGAGCTAATGATTTTTTTAATTTTTATTTTTTTACATTATATTTCATTTATTTTTCTATCTTTATGCATGATTTATTTTCTTGACCTTGCAAAACCTCTTTGTTATTTTTATTATACTTTTTTGCGCGCTAGTTGGACCATTGTTGTTGTAGTTTACTTTTATCCCTTTCAAACCTCCCATCTTGTCCATCCTCGTCTATTCCTCCTGAGCTTTGGTTTTGTAACATTTGAATTCTGTTGTAATACCCAATTATCTGTTGTTTCTCAGTCAATATTACAACATTTTTCCTCTTTACTTTTTTCACATGAAGTGCACCCCTGTTACTGTCCCTTGCGTCTTCACAAATGCAAAGCTCCAATTTCTATGTTTGGACAAAGAATGCAGAGGTGATAATCAATATTGGACTAAACTGCAACTTTAACAATTAATAATGGCTAAACTAGAAATTATTTTATAATCATATAAATATTCTCTTACATACAATTTAATTTGCACTCTTTAAAAATCAATAGTTACAAAAAGGGTATGCCTCTCTCGATTGACAACGGAGGCTGCACAAGAATTGCTTTTTCACTATGAAAAAAAAAATTCTTTTTTGTAAATCATTGCATATATATGTACACAAATACAAACATATGTATGGTGAAGAAAAACTAATAGCAACATACCCTGCATACCTTAGGGTTATTATGGATGTATCTAAATTCAATATTCAATCTTCAGCAACTGCTTCCAGTTGGCACATATTGACTAAAGGAACACAACCATCTCCGGCCGTCATTCTGGGAAGTCGAGCGCCTAAGGCTTGATCTTGAATATCTAACCAACTGGTTGCCATCAACGTTTCTCGTGACCAAGGGAGGACTGGTGTCTGGGGCGCCCATGCAAAGGCCAGGGCTGAAATTAACCGAAGGGAAGCTTTGGCAACTTAGGGATTGGCAAGAAGAACTGTTTGGGGAGAGATGAGTGCAGGGGAAATCGGGCTTGCGTAATGCCGTTTCCAGGGAGGTGGATTCTGGAACCTCGGCTGTACAAGTGCAGAAGGGCATTGATCTTGTTCTTGCCATTTCTTTCACTATCGGTTTCGTGCCTGCAAGCTTAACGAAGGAAACAATTCTGTGGCGGCATAGGGGACAGGCGATCGAGCCAGGTGGCCCGTGTGCCACGGTGGATGTGCTGCTTGTGGAACATAGATATAGAGCACAATGTGTGCAGAACTCATGGAAACAACCTGCATAAAGATTCGTATGTGTTTTAACCAGTATAAAATGAATCAACTAATAATAGTTTCAATCTCAACATCGAACTCAAACACTGATATAACATACAGATGATTGGTTTTAATGTCTGCCTTTTACATCTTCTTTTAATGGTTATACTTCCTTCAAACATCATTTAATTTTCATCTATGGTTAAATCAGTTCATGCAGTGTACAGGGATGTCAAAGATCCACGTGTTTTCCAGTCAGGCTGGACTATTTTATGCACTATAAGCAACAGTATCAAAGCCACCAGCTCCATTACACCATCTACTCTTGGAATATGCTTAAGCGCTCAAGTTTTCTTACATTAGGTGGATTTAAGATTTCAACATGTTCTTTACAAGGTTGTAGAGTTCCAAGAAGAAAAGACTGGAAAATTTGATGCAGCCATTTGTGCAAAATGATCAATTAAGTTAAAAGTAATATACCTGCGGCAGCAACTGTGCACTTTCTCTCCAAGCAAACAACGCAAGGATCTAAGCATGCCGATGGTGAGTCATTGCTTCTCCATCCACATTCTCTGAGAGTCTCACATAGAAGGATAAACTCAATTAAGCTTGAGCTTACTAAGTCAAAAGTAAAAACTTAAGCGATAAGTTATCCACAAACGGCAGTAAAACAAATTTCATTTTCATATAAAGACATGTCTAGTTTATAAATCATGGAATGAAATAGATTTCTAATTATACAGATTCAAGGTTGATTTGTATGGTTAAGTTTAACATAACATATACCACAAACATGAAGATACAAAAAAGATGGATCACAAATTCATAATCTACCGTTTCATCCCTGCCAAGGAGATTAATTGATTTTAAAACTCAACTCAAAATAGTATAACTTCTGCTCACCTAGCAATATTGACAATGCTCATAAGAGGAAGACATAAATAAGGTGAAGGACTAAGTCTTTGTTGGCCTCCTGACTGTTGGCTGAGAATGTCCTCGAGCCAATCTTTATGCCATGCATGAGCAACCATCAAGGGAGTCCACCTTTTAGCATGTTTGTAGAATAGTAAGTCAATGGAACAAAAGAGTGGAACTTTCAATACTTCAACAACCAATAAATGTCAAAATAAAGCATCTGATTGCAATTATTTCAATAGATATGGCATAAGACATCACCTCTTGGATGTATATAACAAAAAGAACCTCAACTCGGCATCGTAGAAGGGCACAACGAGGAATGCAAAATTAGGCAACACTAATAATGTCTATGTAAACCAGTGGTAAGGAGATTCAAAATGCCAATAACCTTTTCTTTTGACTGAAAAATACTTTCTTGCAGTCCCTAGGTAAAATGGTTAGCAGAACCGATGCATTGGAACTATTTTCTAGCTAAAGACAATTTCTTAAGGATAATTAAATCAGGAATATTATTTCTTTGTGAGATAAACAAAAGGTAGAACATTTGTTTTAAGAATGGACTTTGGATATTGATTCAGTCTGGACTCTGGCTGCATGTAAAAAGGTAACTTGGGAGTCTGAACTTTTGTGCAGTAAGCAAAAATAAAGAGAGAAAGTATTAACAAATGGAATTACTTCCATTAGTTCAAGATGAATATTGCTTCCTTTCTTCATAGTTATTCTAATAAAGCCCCTCAAAATCAGCAACATTTTATTGCACCAAAGTCAGGAGTTCTGCGAAAAACAATTTAAGAAACCAAAGCAAAACAATTTCCAAAGGGTTCTTATACAAAGATCGACACCTGGAGGGCACTGTAAAAATGGGAATATTTTCTGAGAGTTGAAGCCACCGGTTCTGTTTTAATTGCTAGACATATCATGCAGGCATACTGAAAGTTTACACCCCTGTTTTAAATACCATCATTTGAAGAAAAGGGATGATGTGATTTTATAATATTGCTTGCTTGTTAATTTCAAATGTTAAGGAACTCTGGATCAATAATTCACTGAAAACAGCAAGATATGCCCAAGAAGAGAAAAAATAAAATACTATCGTATAAATGTTTCATGTAAAGCAACACAAGAAAAAATGAAAACCATTTACTTGCATACCCTTTTGCATTTTTTGCAGTCAGACTGGCACCCCTGGCTATCAAAAGCTGAAAATAACCAAAAAGAAAAATTTTTTAGCACATGCATACGGATAGCAGGATTCGGGCCTGTCACTGGATATACCAACCTGGCAACACTGTGCATTACCACCACATGCGGCATAATGGAGTGGAGTGCTGCCAGCACCTGCAGGGGGAAAAGGTGCAAACCGTGGCATTAATCAGTTAATATAACATTACAAAGTTAATATCACTTGAATGTTATTAACATATAAGTATATATATTAGATGCTTTTAGAACCACATATTTGTGCATTGTGAGATAATGTTCCAACTTTCAAGCTTCACCTACCCTAACCCAGAGCCAAAGAAGCATACGAGTCAAATGTTCATGCCCCTGCACTTTTTTCAATATTAACATTCCATTAAGTTAGATCTGATCAGCTGAGAGACCAAGTAGCTCCATTTGAAAATGATATTTGTGTCAAATAGGCCTTGGTGGAATCAAACTCAGAATTTATTCATCTAGATATATAGTGAAGTTTATCTCGGGGAGAAACCATTGCTTTGCAAAACCGATAGCTTAGACTCCATCTTAGGATCCTATATTCCTGCAAAGTCCCAGTATTTAGAAGTCATTTCTACTCAACTGAGCAGCCCACTCCGGTCACATGGTCAGTTCTCAAATACTCCTTCAAACAATTCAAAAGTTTATCTGAGATGGGTTATCTGAGATGTGAAGCATTATTCAAGATATCTTATCAATGGTGTCAGCTTCCTTGTCAACGAATCATAACTTACAAATAAGCATTGCAACAAGCAACTTTTAGTTAATAGAAAAAAAATCGCAATTAATGAGATTAAAATTGTGTTTAGGATCTTTATTTTGCAGTAGGAATCCTGTAACGAAAGTTAGTGCACCAGTTTCATATTGATTCCAGACGTTTCTTACAGAAGTATCGTATGGAATATATTCTAAACATTTACCTGTCCAGCCCTTAGAATATTTTTATGCCGGAAGGAAGAAAGAGAGAGAAACATAACACATCCCTTTTTTTTCCAAAATTTTTCTCTTCAAAGATTAGTTATGGTAACCTTGATCAGTTCTGGAAGAGTTAGATCTGCTTTGGTATAAAAGAACAATAAAGTCAAAGTCGGAAGGGCACTACTTGAACTACTAAATTGGATAGCTGTGGCATCTTGATACAATTATTCAACAATAGCAACACTTTTTTTTAATAGCAACATTTCCTCAATTGGGATATCAAATAGCACATTCAGAGTACAGGTTGAGCAAATAATTCCTGCAAAATCACCAATAGAGCTGGACCTAGTGAAGTTTGAAGGCAAAAATGAAATGGGGCATGCCAATATAAATAAACATTTCAAGAAAAGAAACAGAAAATGAAAACAATGATTATCCTAGACCAAAACAGAAATGATATGGACAATTTTTGAATGCATAAAGAACAAAAAATCCATCTCACCTATTAAATCAATAGTAGCCCCATCTTGCAGTGTTATATTAGATACCGAGGCCCCTAGATCCAGAAGGAGGTGAACAGTTTCAACATGCCCATTTAGTGCAGCCATATGAAGAGCAGTGACGCCACCGTCAGCAGGTCTATTGATTATTTCATACAGTGCACTGATGAAAATAAAGTAAAATCAGATTTACTCAGCTAACAGCATAGTTAAATGCATCAAAAAGAAAATCTTGACAAGAAGTACCCTTCATCAAACTCAGAAACAGATTCATCACTTGTTGTTCTTTTCTTTAAGATACTGCAAAAATTAGGAATGCTGGGAACATAATCAGCAAGGAGAAGCCGGATGCACTGGGAATAGCCATTTAGCGCAGCTAAGTGGAGTGCAGTTCCTCCATTCAGGTAATCTGCTCTGTGGATCTAAGCCAAAACCCAATTGTAAACTTATATCCATTCCCCAAAATGGAATCAACTTATCAATACGAAACAAAATGTCTTAAAATCTATAAGACAACATAAAATTGTCATACATTGGCTTTAAAAAGAATCAGAATCAGAACAACCTCCCAGTGACCATATTGGCAAGCTTGCATCAAGGCAGTCTGTCAATAGATGGAAAAAAACAAATCTTTTAAATTCCTACTAAACTATATTCCACACACAATTGAAATACAGATCCTCAATCGGTCACAGAATCACGAATCATCATTCTTCATTACTACAGAGTTAAAACGACTGAATTCAAACAAAACAAAATATTTGAAAGAAACATTCCAAATGAAAAGAGAAAGAAATGGAAAAGAATAAGAATCAAAACTCCACCTGTCCACGATAGTTCCTGAGGTTAATATCAACTCCAGACTCGAGCAAGAGTGAGACAATCTAAAAACATGGAAAGAACAACATAATCAACATTAGTGACTCACAGTTCATGACTGTTAAAGATTATCATACTGTTTGATTAAAGTTAGTGTTATTTATTCTTTCCAGAGACGCATCCTCGTAAAACTAACATTGAATTGCAGCCTACCTCATGATGACCTTGAGCTGCAGAATAATGCAAAGGAGAATTGCGGACGCCAAAAGTGGAATACCGAGCAAGACGAGGATTATACTCCAACAAAGCCTTAGCTTCTTGAAGATCCCCATCTCTTGCTGCAGAGACGAGACGCTCCCCAGATGCAGAACATCCCAAAGAATTACCCACAAGACTCAAAAATCTCATAGCCGTCATAATATACAGTTCACAGGCATGAAATAGAGAGAGTGAATGAAACTAATCTAACTCCAGAAATGACCACTCTGTTTCCAAAAGTCAACGAACAAAATATAGACAGCCATTTAAATCTGTTCTGCCTCTCTATATGCAAAACTATTGTTCCTTGATCTTTGAGCCACCATCAGGAATAATATTGGCATCACATCACCAATTGATCACCTTTCAACACACATTTTCCATGTCTTTTTTACCAAAATAATAAATTCAAAACTAATCTTTGCCTGCGCATACATCCAGAATATGATATTGTGAACGTCAGAATCTCTTCATAATCTGATGCTTAAAACTTTTGAAAAGGAGAGACAGATTTCACCATCATTGAACTGTTTGAAATTCCAATTTGACCATTCATATATGTACAAGAATAAATAATTTTAACATAAAGACAGAAATCTGAACAGGCCACATAAGACTTTGTCAACTCCTGATGCCCAAGAGAGAAAACTTCAATCTTCACAACCACCAGCAAAGCTTTCTCTTGAAAATGAGATGAAGAAATTAAATAAATAAATTCCCACTTCTCTCTTTACCTGAAAATCAAGATTTGGCAATGCCGTTTTCTGAAATTTCCCAGAAAAAATAATGAAATTCACCAAGATCCCACGTCCTAATTTTGCCGCAAAATCAAGAACACCAGCACCCAATTTCCAAAATTTTCCGGGAAATCCAGAACATTTCCACCGTCCAACAAACTCAAATAAATTCCTTCCACCACCCCCACAAACCCAGCCAAAAAGGGGTAGCTTTTTTTTTTTTTTT
>JACGDI010005859.1:313515-368932 GCA_014898725.1 Jacaranda copaia
AAAAAAAAAAAAAAAAGAAAATAAATGACAGACAATCCTCCCCAATAATCTCTCTACTTTCCCCCAATATCCTACTCTTGAAATGAGGTGTAATGCTTAATATTCGGGTTCGCTATAGATTTATTTGACTGTTAATTATTGCGTTGTTTTGATATAATTGTTTAGGTTGTGAAAAATATTGCTAACGTATGTGGGGATAGACAAAAGAGGAAGGGGTTCAGAAAGTAGGGACAGCGAATTTCGCGACAACCTCAAACCAACAGCAAAACAAGCCTGCAAAGGAAAGTGTACGCTTCATCATTAGTACTCCACATCTTTGCTCGTTATCGCAATTGAAATCTGATGCTGGATAAGTTATACATGTGGATTAAATGTTAATTTTGAGATTGTATATAATAATATTATAAAACGAATAACGATATATTGTATAGGATTTTATGAATTTATTTTAGATTATTTTTATCATTATGTAACATTTGTTAGCATTTTATTTCTTTGGCGTAATTTTGATTTATTTTTTTTAAAATTATCATAATGCTCTTACTCGAATTCTTTCATATAATTTTAATTTTTCAGATAATTAAAGAAGTTACATGCATTGTATGTAAAAATTGAGAACGTTAAAGACTAGATTAATAGTGTATTTTTTGAATTACATTTATTAATTTAATTAATTGTAAATTCATGAAAGAAAAAATATTCGCATTCGCACAAAATTAAGATTTAAAACCCAAAAGTTACTTGTAGTCCTCAAAACCCTAGGTAAAAATGAAATCCCATCACTTTTTCATAATATCATTTCCTCATTAGTATAGAGATAAATTGTATTTGATGGTGGAGATAGATTTTGCAAAGTGTTTCATAAATATTTCTGTACTATTTATATATATATATATATTTATCCAGAAAATGGTGTAACATATTGTATATAGAATTGCTATAATATAGATCTCCGCTCAAGTTTACAATGTCTAACTGTTTGTTAATTGTTTCTTTCATTTTACATGATGTTTGTTGTTTGTGCAATGATCTTGTTTAATTTTTATATTGACATTATTTATTTCTATTATTACTTTTTATAATAAGTGGGTCATTGCATTATTATTCAAGCAATAACTTTCAATTTCAAGTTAAACTTTATCATTAAACGTGTGGTGGGAGCTTTTTTAATGTAAGAATTAGTATTAATTGTTCGTTATAATTATTAATTATTGATGGTTGTGTGCAATTAATTATTGACATATCGGTGTAATGCTATGATTAATTGCTTCACTCATAATATTAAGATTTTAAAGTTTAGTTTCCATCTTCATTAAACTTAAGAATATAGGGAGTTTCACTTGCTTTATCAAAATTTATGATAAAAAAATTTTCAAACTAAAGTTGAACTGATTTTTTTTTCTCACTGTTATTTCTTCACGTTAACAATTTTTCAAAATTAATTTCAACATAAATTAAGCTAAAAGAATGAAGGTTTCAAGATATTTTAAAATGCTTATTTTACAAATTATAATTTAACGCAAGTTTGAAATTTATATTATTGAGTGCTTCGTTATACTACTGTGAATTTAAAGTAACATTATAGCACTAAAAATGGACTAAGATTCTAAAATTGTATTTGCAATTTAAGAATATGAGAGATCACTTTTTTTTATTTTAACCCTTGATCAAAATCCTTGCAAATTTGAGGTTGGATACATGTTGGAGATAGTTAACTCGTAGTATATTTGTACTCATTCACGTGACATCCTATTCAAATATTACAAATAAAAAGAAACTACAACATCTTATTCCGTAATATAGTAATAGAATAAAATTTTTAAATAATACATAATATTAAACTGCATCCAAGTTTAGAAAATCAAAAGAAAAAAGGTAAATAAGGCAAGAAATCAATTAAGCCTACTTGAAATTTTAACTCAAAATTAAAAGATGTAGCATTGAAGCCGGTGTAACACTCAGATTTCTTAGGGCTCCTTTGCTTGGAAGGATTGAATTCGATGTGATCGATAAGTAAATAATACAAATATTAGAATATATAATAATATAAGCCAATAAATCATTTTGCTTTGATAGTTTTGAGATAAGGATATCCTAATATTATACAATTCATTGTTTGGTTTATTGGAATTATTTCTTGTGATAATTGGTACGTAGGATGGTATAATTAACTTTTAATTTTTATTATAATTTCTTCTATATCCCTCTACACTTATTTGAGCACAATCAATCAAATTGAAGGGGAAACAATTTCTTTACCAATCTAAAAATTAGTTGATTTCAATGACAAAATTCTCAATCTTAAGATAAAGTGGGAAATTTAGTTTAGGAAAAAATAATAATCTTGCAATTTTAAATAGGGGTAATTTCATATTTTTCCTATCTAATCCTTGATGTCTCTAATTTTAGGATTACAAATCAGGCCACTAACATTAGATGCATAATCTATGATTAATAGTAATAAATATCTGGTCACTTATCAATCATAGGCTCCAAATATAATAAACAAATGTCCATTTATCTTGGATTATGTATCTATCACGCATAATCATTCAAAGCAAATGAAGTGTTAAAGAATTATTTGTACCCCACTAGTGCATCAAAATATCCTAACAAACAGTCTCTCAAGATACAATGATTTTCTTCGTAACCAAAAGTGGCACTCCAATTAAATATTGTAACTCTCAAACCTTACTGATTTGAAACTCCTTCAATAAAAATATTTAATGCAATGTGTAATTTATAGTAATCACACAAATGCTATGCATACTCTTTTCCAGTTCATTTTTTTTAGTTCTAATGCTTCTTATTTATAGTTGTGCAATACAACTTATCTCATGAGACATGTTTCTTTGTCAAAAATCATAATTCTTCTTAGGCACATAGTTAATGGATAAAACTATAGGATACAATTCTTTAACTGAGTTAGCAGCTCCATTCAAAAGTTTAAGAGTTCAAAGGTCACAACTCTAGCTTTTGGCTTAACCTTTATATAGAAGTCCATTAATTGGGACAAATTACAATAGTAATTTTTTTTTTCAAATTCTTTATTTGACACTTTGGCAACTTTTTTATTTTTCCGATTTGAAATAAACTCATTCTATCCATTATGGTATTCTTACTTATTTCCACTTTAAGCTCAATTTTCTAATTTAATTATTCAATTTTAGAATACAAAAGTTCTACGAACATCTCCTTAATGAGATAAATTCTTTGATTTTAACTACATTATATTTTGATTTATGAAATGCCTTTTAATTTTATACTAAAATAGATGATTAACATTTGCCAAATTCTCACAAAATAATACTCTAATTTTAGTTTGTTATAAGTTTTTTTGTCTTTTAGTGGAAGAATTATTTTTGGATAATTAACTACAATACAAAATAGGCTGAAGAAGAACACAAACATCAATACTTTGTGAATTAATGTAGCGCCCTACCTGGGAGATGCCTGTTTTAGGCTGGAGTGCTACTCCAATTTTATTTATAATAATTCAAATAAAATACATCTTCAAAACTTTCAATTTAAATAGATCATGGCGACTCCAAACCATTCATTCCAACTTACTATTACATTCCACTAAATCCAAGGCACGCAGATAGATACACATAAAAAGACAATGTCGAGCTTACCTAACTATTTATACAATGTACTCAAAAGTCTACACATAAGAGCTAGGTGCATCCTAGTTGAGTCCATAGATATATACATACATAGACACCTAATCTATTATAAAATTTTATACGCCAGCCACTTGGGTGAGCTTTGTGCCCTTTAACCTCCTTTAAATCTTGTCTGGGAAAGAAAAAGTCCTAAGGAATTAATGAGGGAAGTGTGCAACAAGAAGTCAAGGGAAAACTATTGAAAGTAAAGCTATTAATAAACAAGGTATTAATAAGCAAGGATTCAAGTAACAAACATGTGATAATTTATGACATGAAATAATGATATAACATAATAGATGTCATACAAATTCGGTAGATTGTCGGCAAATTCAACCTTATTGCTCCCAAAATAGAACTCAACGATAAACAAAATGCAAATATAGCATAAACAAGTTTCCCTCATCACACCATTACCCAAATACTCGGCTTGGAAGACATGTGGCATTGCTGGCCACATGCTAGATCCCCCACTCATAGATAACTACCTCCAACTATCTGCAAGTCAATATTGCTAGTGGGTACTAACCAGGAGACAAGTTACCATTGGTCTACACCACCCGATTCTCTTTTCGAACCTAGTGCCAGGCCCAACCCTCCCCGTGGTGTCCCTCCAAGTGGTAGTGTCCTTAGAGCATCCTTAAGGGTGACAACATAATACCATCAAAAGCATGTATGTCATATTGAGCACTGAACAGAATGGTATAATTCATAAAACATTAGTTGGCAATGCCATATAAATTACATGCAAAACGACTTATCTAGGAGCAAGAAATGAAGTTGGTTGGCAAAACTGAACTATTAACACATACAGGGAAAGCCGGCAAGGGTACTAGATACATGGGACAAAAAATTGATAACATAACAGGAGTTTTGGACACCAAAATGAGTCAAACTCAGATAATAGATACAAAAAATTAAACAACAAAAATATTCACTTCCTAGAAGAATAAAGGCTATACCCTCACCTTAAAACGCCACAATAGTACTATCCACACCCTATGGTCCAGGAGATCTTAAGTCCTTGTCACCTATTCCAATAGAACACATTAAATGTCAAAACACTTGCACTGTATCTTTTACACAATAATTGAACCATAGATACCTTACTATTAGTGTTCCTGGTTACAAGGCATATCTACCTATTCTAGGTTTTTGCTCCATTTTGGATATAATAATTTAGGCTAGAATATTCCGAGTATCTAAATTATTCTACAAGAATCATCATATGTCTAACTAGTATCATATTTAGAGATTCGATTCCGAAAATAACACATGATGAACATACTAATATCATTACAGTATTAACGAGGGATTTATTTGTTCCGAGTCACCGATCACTTGTTAAGTTAATAGCCCAAGTTCATGTATAATAATTCAATGTTTTAACAAATTCGGGCTCACATATAACTTTATATCTAAATCACATTTAATTACCCTAGTCCAATGTCATAATGCCGTCCAATTAACTCAAATTTACATCAAAAACTAACTCAACGATTTATTCAAACCGATTTGAAAAACATTTAATTGTTCAAACGATATTTTACCAAATTAAACAAAATTTAGAGCCAATTCATGATTTGAGATTGACATGCATGTGTTTAGCTAGTCATCCCAAAGAAATTGCTTGGAAGTCATCAAACTATCACCGCAGGAACTGGAATTTGGTTGACCAAAACACGCGCTTTGTTGTGTACTTCAAAACCCCCAAATCAGTTTTGAATTTTGCCGCTGAATTGCCGCCTAATTTAGCTCAAAACCTCATTGCTCCGCTCTTTTTCTCAAGTCCTTTTCCGTCTGATGGCTGAAATTGAAAATTGAAGATGACAACATCTTCTCCTCACTAAGCCTATCTATTTCCACCTCCGCAGTGCACCTAAAAGTCACTGGAACCATTGTGCCCATCACCTCAACCATTGCTCCGCCTTGGGTTGCAAATTCCCTATGCTTGTTGGCCAGTTCCAAGTGATTTGGGCATGGTTGTGATGGTCGTAATAAGAAAGGTGCAAAAGGTCAAGTTAGTTCAAGGTTTTTGCTTTTGTCGGACGAAAATCCTTGGAAAGGGTGGAAGGTGTTTGCATGCGAAAATTTGAAGAAAATGGGGGAGGAAATTGCTATTTATAGATGGGTTCCTAAAATTTTTAGAATGGCCCCAAACTCTTCCCTCAATTCTCAAATTAAGTCCCTAGGTTCATTACCTTAGGTTGGCCCATTTGACCCAATTTTATTACAATTGGCCTTATGATCTTTCAAATTTCTTACAATTAGGTCCTTCTTATTTGTATTTTGAGCCCCAATTTTTTTTTCTTTTTTCAAATTAAAATTTATTTTAAATCTTACTTTCTCTAGTTAAAAATTTAGGGGTGTTACAATTAATATATCATGCATTGATATATATATTTTTTCTAATCTTGTTATTATTGACTTATTGCATTTGAATTCAAAATGTTTCTTTTTATTCCTAAAAATTATATTAATATTTAAAAATTTGAGATTTTCAAATTAAGAGCATAAGAGGTCATTGCCTTGTATTGCATTTTTAAAAGTTAAAGTTGAACAATGTAAGTTTTATTTTTTAAAATTTTATATCACTATAATATTCCTTTTCTTTTGGTAATATATTGCAACAAAAATATGAGTTAAAAAATTAAGACATGTTTTTAACTACAGGCACTTAGTTCCTTCCACTATTTTTTGCCTATTGATATTATATTTCCGAGGATTTTAGTTGTTTAAATAAAAAATAAATTTGATGTGATAAAAAAGAAAATTACTAAGTTATCATGAATTGGACAATTCGTAATTATATAACAGTATTATCAAATCAAAATGATCCCTCTCATTGACATATAGAAACTGGGCCGAGAAAGCCCTCTAGGGCCGTTTGGTTTTATTTTCAGAGTCCTAATTTTCATGCATTTTAAAAATTAAAAAAATAGTTATGATTTTTTTTAGAGAAAAAAAAATAATTATGGTTTGAAAATAAAAATTAAGTTGTATTTGGATGTTTTGTTTGAAAATAATGATTACAATAGATATAAGGTTGAAAAGTTGGTTGATTTATATAATTTTATATTTTAAAATGATTTATTTTTTTAAAAAATATATTTTGTTAATTTTAAAATGCTAGTGGATATCTAATGTCAAATTAAATTTGAATTTAATTGATAAAATAATAGGATAATAGAGTGATTTAGAAAAAAAAAATGAAATGAAAATAGAAATATTTTGAACGAAATGAATAAAAAATGATAGTTGTTGCTTTTCAAATAGTAATGAAAATGAGAAGGGTGTTTGAAAACTAAGAGCTTGTTTGGTTTTATTTTCGGGGCCATATTCAATTTTCGGTCATTTTTAAAAATTGGAGAGTTAGTTATCAATTGAAAATGAAAATAAAAATGCATTAGGGTGAAGTTTTGGAAAGTAATGATATGGGTAGGTGTATGGTTGAAGGTAGATTCATTTATACTTTTTTATGTTTACAAATATTTCTTTTTTACAATTATATATTTTTTATTAATTTTAAAGTGATAGTAAATACTTTATGTGATATTAAATTTGAATTTGATTAAAGTGGTAGTAGGACAATATGATAGGCTTACAAAGAATTTGAAAAAAAAAGAGAGAGAATATTTTAAATGAAAATAAATAAAAAGTAATAATTTTAACTTTAAAATAGTAATAAAATCGAAAATGAAAACAAACGGACCCCAAAACAACTATGCCCTTAAAATTTGTGCGCGTCCCTACACATGAGAGACACCCAATTTGAGATTCTTGTTTAAACTATGGGAGTTTAATGTGGTTGATAGATTATATGTATGGATCGCGCGGATTCCCATCTTTCATTTCCCATATGTGAAACCCCCTTAGAATTGATTCCCGATCGTGCGGTAATAGTGGTGTTTGATCAATAATTGCTCGATACGATGCTCGTCCTTAACATTTAATTGAGTCGTTCATATTTGCAGCAGCAAGGCTTAGTAGCTACCCTGGCAACTTGGATCCTTATCAACTGTTTGCCTGTGTACACTTGTTCTTTCTTTCTTTCTTTCTTTCTTTTTTTTTGTGATAGGGATTATCCCTCATTGACTTAATTTCTTAATTGATTTACTGACAGTTAATGTACTTATAAAATCAAAATAATCCGCTTAAGAAGTTCATAACTTCTTTTCGCACATATTGATATTAATAGATTGATGAAGATGAACAACTCAATTCTATATTAGTGTATAACCATGTTAAAGTTGCAAATAAAATGAGACTTTTATATATATAAATGTGGCTAAGGCTCTTCAAAAATTGAATTGAGGTCTACTTCTTTATTTTCATAGTCATGTTAGATTCTTGTTAATATCTGGTTTCAATTTGTTTAGTTTTTTATAAGAAAAATAAAATCAACTAAGATTTTTTATTTCTTTTCTTTCTTGTTTCTTTTTTTAATTGCTAAATATTTATATTTATATAAACATCAAAGAGTCAGCTTAAATTTCTATCTGTATCCAAGAAAAGCACAATAAACACGAGGATGGCAATTTGAAAAATATCCAAATGAACCATCAAGGAAGACAAGGATTAAATTAATTCAATAAATCTCCTCCTCTCTCTCTCTCTCTCTCTCTCTCTCTCTCTCTCTCTCTCTCTCTCTCTCTCTCTCTCTCTCTCTCTCTCTCTCTCATTAATTAAATTATTTGTTATATGAAGAATTGAAATACGTTTCTAGTGAAGTTACTATTTTTTGTAAATTCAATTGAATGAAAATTTTAATTAAATGTTTGATTATCAGGTTAAATTTTACTTCTAAAACTGATACTAAGCTCAACAACTGGCAAAAGAAAAATCTATTTTAAGTTATAGCATTACTTAGATGTCTAAAAATTCTATAAATTTAGACTAATTTACTAATAAATCACACTTAATGAATATTATAATCTAATTACATAAAAATATTTTTATGCATAAAAAGCAATAGTTATATTCATATTTTTACATTCAATATAGATATATATAAGAAAGGTCTTATTGGCAAGAAGTACGTCTGACTTTGTGAAACATTCTAACGTGCGCGCCACAATTACTATCATCACTACTTGTTTGTTCGCAAAAAACGTGTCCCGTGGTCCTTTTTCCATGATGCCAAACAAAGGGAAAGGGCTAGGGCCAGGTTTGGTTTTATTTTCATTTTTAATTTTCATTTTCATCATTTCTAAAATATTGAGATTTGATTCTATTATCTAGAAATTAAGTTTGACTAAAATTAAAATGCCCCTTGTAATAGGTTTCCTAGTTCTGGTGAAGCAGTCAAATAATTTTCTATTATAAATATAAATATTTATCTGATTACTTGATAGAAAGGACACTTGTAAAACATATAATACTCATGAGACAGTTATTATGAGTACGAGTGGGGCAATACAAAAGGATGGAGTGAATATCTCTTTAGTTGTTATGATAGAGGTTGTACACTGGGTTTTTGGCTTGAGTTTGAGATTGTCAAATTTAAGAGTTCTCTTATATTGATAAAATTCTATTATGATTGAAGAAAGAAAACTTTCGTGAAGGTAAGCGAAATTTGCCGAACTACGTAAATTTGTGTCTGTTTTATTTTTCTATCTATTAAATATTATTTTTGTCATCAAATTTGTGAGTGCAATTTTTGGATTCCTAATAAATTAAATTCCATTCCTAAATTGCTTTCATTGTATTCCAACAAATTGGTATTGGGGCTTTCGCTTGGGGTTGCAAGTTGAGATTTGATTTTTTGAGGATGGGCACTGTCATTGGCAAATTACTTTATGGTTCAAAAACTTGATGGTAAAGAGAATTTCACTCTTTGACAAGGAATGAAGGAGGATCTTCTATTTCAACAAGGCCTACCTGTGGCGTTGAAGGGAAGGTAGGAGAAGCCAATAAATATAAAGGATTTACAACGAAAATATTTGACTTTGTATTACTGACAACATTATCATTAATGTTGTGGAAATCATTAGATTTTGGATTCCGGATGCATAATGCATGTTTGCTCCATAGAGGATTTTTTTTTATTCACTTCAATAATGGAAGAAATGTAATAGACTTTGTGTGGTAATTTTACTTGGAGAGTCATGAATATTGGAATGGTGAAAATCAAAATAGTTGTTGGAGTGGTTTGTACTTTAGGTAGTGTGACTTATGTCCTAAAGATACAAAAAAAATCTAATTTTCTTAAGCTAGTTGGATTCTAAGAGCAGTGAATATTAACTAGAGGTGGAGTCTTGCAAGTCACACATTAAGCTGTAAATATGCATTAGCCAGGATAAGTTAGTTGGTACTATCAGTTTACTGATTCAGTACGTGCAATGATATTTTTGAAGGCCAATGGAATTTGGTTTGTGGTGAAGTCATGAACAATTGCTGAGATGAGGAGCCTCGTTAAGGTGGAGATTGTTGGGATTTGACTCAGTTATTTGGAGACCAAGTTTGATTAAAATTAGGACTCCTTATATTAGGTTTCCTAGTTTTAGGTGAAGTAGTGAAGTAATTTTTTATTATAAATAGAGGTATTTATTTGATTACTTGATAGAGAGGACACTTGTGGAACTCATGATACTCATAGGATAGTTATTGTAAGTATGAGTGGGGCAATACAAAGGGGTGGAGTGAATATTTCTTTTGTGGTTATATAGAGGTTATACGTGGGGTTTTTGGCTTGAATTTGGGCTTGTTAAATTTAAAGGTTGGCTTGTATTAGTAAAATTATATCATAATTAAATAAAGAAAACTCTCATGGAGGTAGGCGAAATTTGCCGAACAACATAAATCTGCATCTGTTTTATTTTCTATTTGTTGAATATTATTTTTTTTTATCAACTCTGTAAATGTAATTTGTGGATTCCTAATAAAATAAATCACGCACCTAAATTGCTTCCATTGTGCTTCAACAAAAAATTTAAAATGTTAATTAAAGTAAATAAGTTGAAAATAAGTTTGTATTTGAATAGTATGTTGCAAAAGTAATGATTATATAAAGTTTAGTATGTTGTAAACGGAGAGAGATAGTAGTAATAAAAAAAGAAAGAGAAGATATATACATTATTGAAAAATGTGTTTTAAAAATGAAAATAAAAATAATATTGAATAAAAATGTGTAGAAAATAATGTGTTTTATTTTTAAAATAATAAAAAATATAAAAATGAGTTTTGAAAATGAAACCAAATGGCTTTTGGCTTCCCCTCTCTATTTCTTGATACCAAACAAAATAGGAATATTTTATGGCTACAAATGAATGCATATTTATTATAATCGAGAATTTATTTTAAAAAGAATTGAAAACAAATTAAGTTAATAGAAGTTTTGAGTTTTGTGTTTGAATAATTTCTTTTAAATATAAATGTAATGATTTGTGTATGATGTAATTTGTATTTTTTGTTCTTTTAAGAATGTACTTGAAAACAAAAAATTATAAAATAATTGTGCAGTTAGTTAGTATTGAAAATAATGATTTTGCTTGCCCCTTGTTATATGTTGTGTGCGCCAGAGTTTTCCTTATAATATGGACCAATCCTCAGGAAAATACTCATTCCGGTTTTGATCTGTAACCTAACGATTCATTTGTTTGTCACGGTTAGATTATATGTAATTGATAAACGTAGTATTTATTATTCAAAAAATATATTAATATTTTATTTATTAGTTTGAATTATTAATTTAGATATTCTAATTTTAATATAGTCAATTTTTTAGATATTTAGAGTTGTAATTTATGATAACTGTGAGATATTAATTTTATCCTCAGTTTTGTTTTAAAAATTGAATTATCTTTATTGAGAAAGGTTTAAATATATGTAGTATTGTAGTGAGTAAGCCTCTATTTTTAAACTCTTTTTACTCAAATAGTTTACAATTTATTATTACCTAGAAAATGGTTGATTTTTATTTTAAAAAAGTAATCAACTTTCAAATTTTATAAAACTATCACTTATTTCGCAAATTAAACTATTTTATACTTGATATATTTATGAATATTAGTTTGTAATTTTGCAAAGTAAATTCATATTAAGTGTAGATTTATATTTGAAAAATATTATTCAATTTTCAATTTACCCCTAAAAAAATGTTCAGTTATGAAATCTTATTATTTTTCATATAAAAGGTTTATATTTTTTATATAAATATTGTATAGAAAAATCTTATAAAGAAAAGTTTGATTGCACAAATAATTTAGTATTTTTTTACGTACACACATAAGCGGTAAGATATGACATTTTGCTGATTATAATTTATCAGCTAAAGATAATTATAAATTTATGAAGTTACTGGACAATTAAAATTAGCAATTTTGACACATTTAATATTTGTGCCATAGTTTTAAGTATAAATTAAATAAAATATGAACTTACTTTACTGTATGATACTACAATTGCTTTTAATAATTGCAATGTTTACTTCTTTTAGTTTCTAGAAAAAAGAAAAAAATAAAAGTAGAGAAGGGAAAAAATTAAGAAGGAGAGGAGAGAATATAAAGTTGTTTTCCTGTTATCTTTTCAATTAAAATTAACTTTATCATTTTGACAAATAACATACCATACCTAATTAATTTCTTAAAAGGCCCAGTGTTAAAAAATATATTAAATAAGGACTTCCGACACCAATTTGCATCAGCACACTGCACGCTTCTGTCACGAAGTTGGGCCAATCTTACATGTGGGCCCAGCTCTGCAAACCATGATGTAAGATGGGCTTTTGGCCTGTATAAAATTAAGTTTCGAAGAACTATTGGGCTGGGAATTATTATAATCCACTTGTTGACAGTCGACACAAATTTCTGTTTGAGAGCATGACATTGAAACTTTAAGAACCAAATTCCGAAAAAAAAAAAAGGAAACGTAAAAGGAATTCTCAGGTACCATTGGATATACAACATTGGACCCATGTAGGAAGAATAATTAAGCAATCAAAATTTATGATTAATTACTTGTGCAGTTGTAATGCGTAAATTTTACAAGAATACTAACTGCGTACCAAGTGCGTAACCCCTACAATCTTCACTTTTATGAGTGACCCCCCCTCCCCCAACCAAAAAAAAAGAGGGAAAATTGCTACTTTCATTGAAATATTAAAACCTCATATAAACCAATGTATTATTTAGTTAAATTTTAATAGTTGCTTTTTTGATTTGGATAAGGAGTGATTGATAAAAAACGTGATTGAAATTAAAAATTATCAAGTAAATAGTATGTGTACTTGGATTAATAATTCTAAAGATATATTAGTTCATCTTATTGTCATCCATATACGTACTACATTGGATTATTAATTTGGATAAATTATCTTTTACCAAAATGCCTTTAATTGCCTCCTTTTGCTATCCTTGAAACAGTATGTAGGAGCAGCTGTATAATACTAGAAACTCGATTTAAAAGCTGAGCCTAATCTTTTTTTTGAGTTTGTGATATTTCTTGTTCGACTAGCTTTCAAACTCTCTCAACTTTTACCTCTAGTAAAAGTTGGCCTTTGAGTTTTTATTTATTTATTTATTTATTATATTTCTAATACTTTTAAATGGGTTATATTAATTATACTTGCTACACTATTTAAATAAGAGTAGTAGTTATTGGAGCTTAAGAGGTTGCCAAATGCTTGACAGATATCTCAAGTTATCCCAGATAGTTTGGAAATACTTAAGGTGGGGACAGTTGAAAAACCACATGCATGCACATGCACATGGACATGGGAGGTGTTCACAATTGATCTTGGTCCTCTTTTAAGTATTTATGAACAATGTCAATGTGTGCGCGCGCGCGCGCGCGCGCATATATATATATATATATATATATATATTCATGTGGTTCTTGCTGTCCTTTTTTGTATTATAAAGCCAAAAGGAGTCAAGGAGCAGTTAAGGGCAGGTTGTTGTGGGATAATCTTGATCGAGAGAAGAAAGATAATTCAAAGACATGATTAATTAGTGATTAATTAATTAAATATTCTATTAGTGTCATCTTTTGCAAGAGATGGTATTCAAAGAAGGATTATACAACTCATGCATACCAAGCATATGATATCGCCAATCACATGATGACATTTGACAGGTAAGGACATAGAGTGTTTTTAAAATTTAATCAATCAAATCACATTTTTATATATCCAGAGTTTAATTATCCACTACATTAAAGGATTATTCTAATTATAAGGGCTTGTTTGTTTATGAATTAGAGTATTGGATAAAGTATTTTGGCAAAATAGTTTTTGGGAAGTTGGGATGAGGGAATGCGATAATTATTTGTTTGTATTTCGAGTGGTAGGTAAAAAATAAATTGAAAGAAAATTGTATATTTATTTGTGTTTTAGGAGGAGACATGATGTTACATCGACAATTATTTTATTGGATTGGAAGGGTGGAATTAATATTTTAAAATTATTTATATATATGTATATGTAGATTGGGTAGAGGGAATAAAAAATGAGAGGGCTAGATATTTAGGAATAGGTAGAAAATAAATAGAGAGGGTGTGTTGGACCTCTTTGGGTGTGCTTTAAATAGTGGAATTAAAGAATGTGACTAATTATTTGTTTGTGTTTTGGGAGTTAAAAAATATTTTGACAATTTACAAACAAATAAGTTCTAAGTTAGTTCATAGTTGATAATTAGTAATTAACTAATTTTGTAGATTAAAAGCATCATCCTAATATAGAAATATGTTTTGTGACTTCTTGTAATAATTCCTATTTTGTAATTAGTGATTTTCTTGAAATGCTCTTTTTATTTCTGTACTGGCATTTGAATTATTTTTCTTTTTCTTCTAGTGAAAAACATCGATTTAGATACCTAATCCCCGATTTTACATGCATCACACAATCCACCCCCACAAACGTAGTATGAATAACCAATTACGTAATTTGACTTCACATATATTATATTATCAAAGGTTTGATTTCATGAGCTTTAGTTTATACCCCATTAAGGTTTTGCGAGACATTACCAGACATTAAAGAGTAAATGATGTGATGTAAGTGGTACTATCTCCAAGGCTGAAAGCAAGATCACATACGTCAGTTGGACAACAAACAAGAAAGTCAAAAGAGACAGTAACATAGTTTTGTGGTACTTGGGACCTGCGTAATTTCATAAGCAAGGTTATTTTTAATGGGATTGAAAATGATATTTTAATGTAAGATTAATATTAGAAATGACATTTTAATTTATTATGAGTCCTATTATATTCTTTTGTTGCTTCGATTAAATTATATTGGGATAAAAATAGTATTTAGTTTTGTTGTTGATATTAATTTATAACATAAAAAAAATAATTTTTTAATTAGTTAGTAGATTTTAATTAATTTGAGTTAGTGAAATGTGATTCCTAATAGACAAGAAAGATGCATATGACCAGGGTTTGAAAATGAAAAAATATAAAAAAATTTAGGTTAAAAAGGAATAAAATAAATATGCATTTATCTTGTTATAGTAAAAAATAAAAACAAAAACCAATATGCACTTACGTAATATCTAAACATTGGATTATAGTAAGAAAAAATAAAACATAACTTGCTGAGGTAAAAAATCCTTTTCTCTTAATATATTTGTATTAAAATTCAAAGTCTAAAATGTAACATTAATAGCAGTGACTATTGTAGCACAGTATTTTCTATTTATTTTTTTCCTCTTAAAAAATTGCAACCATTCAATGATAATAGTAAAGAAATAAAAAAAAGAAAAAATAAAAAAGAAATGCTTTGGGATTGCATCATTTATCCAGGCTGCATTTATAGGAGTTGAAATCAGACCAGGAGACTTCTATTCACTTGAGCATTGTGCACGCACCAACATTTCTTTGTCCCAACTAATATACATAAAACATTAATAATGTCGTTTCAACCGAACCCCTTCTTTTCAGCACATAGTTTCTATCAGCGCATTTGGATCTTCAATTTCACCTGAATTTGGGGCCTTTCTTTACGAAAACAATGAAATAAGGACAAGAGCAAGATTCAATCCAAGTACCTTCTGGCTTGCTGGGGCTCTTAATTTAAATAAGCGCCACCAAAGTTTAATAACAATATTTTGTTGGAAGTATTTTTAAATTAATTTAATAAGATGTCATCAATATGTGATAATATAATTATAATATTTTTTAAATATGTTAATGTCTCCGCAATGTGTACTACTAGCTTGGATTATTACTCAACATTTTTGTTGATTTTAATGTTAACCCAATTTTGTAAGAATTTTTCTATATAACAGTTCAATTTCGATCAATTCGATTCAAAATAATACTTGTACTTAAAAACACAAAATATATCAAGATTATTAGATTGATCCAATAAAATTTTTTTGATGCTCAATTTAGTAAAGAGTTAAGTAAATAAATTGAGAATAACATAAATTGCTTAAGGTCTATCACACATACAAATGAGTTAGTTATCTGTATTATAAAATATATTTGTGACTCAATTTGAAAAATTGGTCTAGAGGTTGAGGATCAAAATTAATCAAGCGTTCGAATAAGATTAATTCAACTTGAGTAAAAAGAAATAAAATATTTAGAGATTTTACACTGCATGGGGATATAAGGAACCTTTCATAAGATTTTTTGACTATGGACATGATTGCAATGTAGGACAAATATGCCATGTATGACATTAATAGGCTACCATATGTATAATTTTAAGCTGCAATGCTACATTATATGCACAGATATTTCATTTTATGAAAAGTATATGTACAGCTATCTTATTTTCTAATTTTTTTCATCTCACAAAAAGTTATTAAGATAAATTTACAATTTCTTATGAAAAATTTTGATAGGATTGCACATTATTACTAAAATTTTCTTTATATGTCTAAAATTTTAAGAAAAACCACAAATAAAAATAAATGTGTTCTTTTAATGAAATTGGTGTGGCATCACGCTCTACACAGTATGCTTATTAATGAAAGATCTAAATATTATCACACAACAAGAAAAGGCCTTTAAACTTATCATTATTCTTGTTGATGAAAGATTAGAAAAGAGGAAAACAAAATTATTTTATAAATAACAAACCTATTAGAAAATATACCTAATATATTCTTTAAAAAAATGGCTTTATGAAAGAACGTATGGAGGTGGGGGTGGGATTTGGAGAAGTTTTTTAGTGTTTTTTTGTTAACGATTTTTTTAGAGTTCATTTTGCAGAACGATTTTTTTATTATAGCATTAAATTATAATTTTATCTCATTATGTATGTGTTAATAATCAAATGAACGTTGGCCATATATTCTTCAATATGAACCAAATTCAATTTAAAAAGAAATGTGTTTGAAGAATTGCACCTCCAAAATGGAAACTCTACATAAAATATTATCATATTATTTTTTTTTGTATGCTTAAAATTTAAAAAAAAAATATCATAAATAAAAATAAATTTATTCATTTAATGAAATGGGCACATTACCGTGCCTTGCACATGGTCTTTTTTTTAGTGTGTGTATATATATATATTTATATAATCTTCTCATTGTAATCTAACGTATTTGATCAATCTGATCTGGAGATGCACCATTCAAGGCTCTCACTGGCGGGTCCCTGATAAAGCACTTGTCAAAACCATGAAAACTCTTTGAAGGTTATCATCGTTTTAATCATTAATTGAGACAACAAATTTAGACAGGGATGACTCATAATTTTGTGTGATAGACCAAGCTTACTTTATTTTGGGTGGTCTCCTAGTTGGAAATGCTTCCATTTTTATTCTTTATTTTTGTCAAAAGTTATTTTCACAAATTGGCTTGATTTTTCAAGAAAAATTTGCTATGCAGTAATAGAGGAATATCAACCTTCATCATGATGAGTTCTCAATATTTTCGGCTATGTTTGGATTTGTTTTTTGAAAATATTTTGATTCTCCTCAAAAATAAAATTAAATGTTTGTTTTCAAATATACTTTTTCCATTCAATTTTTAAAAAAATTCTAATAATTTCAAATCATTACATTAATTAAAGATATATATATATATATATATATATCTTTACATCTTCCAATATATTTTAATAATTATGTTGTTATAATAATAGTACATAATAACTTAAAATTTTGATATGACATTATGATTATCAGTAAAATTTGTCTTCTAAAAGTTACTAGTAAGTTGATCAAGTGTCATCATCTTCACATTTATATGTGTGAAACCTAAAGTTTGAAGGCAAATGACCCCAATTGCTTGTGTGTGTTAAAAAGCTTATCTTCCAAAAAAATAAAACTAATATACTTTTTTTAACATATTTCTTTAATACATTACTAAATATATTTTTCCTAAAACACTTTTTTCAAAATGCTTTAAAATAAAACCAAACATTATCATACATGGTAGTGATAATATTAGAATAGAATTCCATATTGTAGGAGACATGATACACAAGATCCTTCCTCTATGTGGGCTTTTGTTTCCATAGCTGAGTACTATTTTGGCGGGGAGGGCAGAAAAAGTAAAGCACAAAGGCAAACCACAGAAGAAAGTGCAAAAAATGTATTCTTTCCAAATTCCAAGACTTTGGGGTCCAGTCCTAAAACACTCACATTGACCACAATCTTTCCAATTTTTCCATATCTTTGACTTTCAGCTTATAAAAATTGTCATTCCACAAGAGAGAATCTCATGAGATCAGAAAATAACGAAGGATAGAATAGAAGCACCGATTGAGAACTCATTAAAAATAAGCACTATTATCAAAAGATAATCAATGGAAGAGGGCTGTTTGAGTTCACAAGGAAAATTCAATTATTTACTTCTCAAGATTACCTTTTCTTTAATTAAGAGACTTAAATGTGCATTGGGTTGAGAAAATGGGGATACTTTCAAGTCAACCCAAAAAAGCCAGCATTTGATGAAATCATAAAGTCCCACCAGCTCTAATTTTTTTGAAATTTTTTATGGACTTGTACTAGTTTTGAGTACCATTTTTTAGGCTAATTATGTCCAATCATAATGGTGCTCTGCTGGTAAAAATTTATTGCAGCAAATTCAAATCTTCACCTTCTGTGATTTTAATTAGTTTTTATCACTATGACCTGCTCATGCCTCACTACATTTCTTTTACACTTCATCTCTTTTGAAGCTATGAGACTTTGCTGGATTTTCCCATTTTAGCCAATATTTTTTCTCTCAAGTCAAATTGGACACCTTGCAACATGTGGTTTTAGTATAAAGCTCCGATCTTGCTGATTTTTCCGCCCAACTTTTTTCAAGTAAATATGGCATGGGTTCTTCTTGAAATCAAAGAAAGAAGCTTTCTTTCTCCTTCACAACAGCCATACTTAATCTTTCAGCCACCCCCACCTCCTCTCTCCTCCTCTTCACAATCCAGTGGTCTCAATTTGAACAACAGGGTAAGCCCAAGCATACTTCTAACCATTATAATTCTTGCAATTATCTTCTTTATCTCAGGTTTACTTCACCTTCTTGTTAGATTTCTATTGAGGCCTCCAAACAGGGACCCTGATGAAATGGATAATCTGACGGCCCTTCAAGGGCAATTGCAACAGCTTTTTCACTTACATGATTCTGGTGTTGATCAGTCTTTTATAGATACCCTTCCTGTTTTTAATTACAAAAGCATCATAGGTTTGAAGGATCCCTTTGATTGTGCAGTTTGTTTGTCTGAATTTGAGCCTGAAGATAAGCTTAGGCTGCTGCCCAAGTGTAGCCATGCCTTTCACATGAACTGTATTGATACTTGGCTATTGTCTCATTCAACTTGCCCTCTTTGTAGAGCAAGTTTGGCTCCTGATTTCCCTCAAAATAGCAATTTTCCTCCTATAGTTATGGTTCTTGAATCTGGGAGTGAAAGTTCAAGAGAGATTGTTTCAGATAGAGATGTGGGATTAGGACATGCAAATTCAGTTGCTAGAGTGAGTTCTCCTCATTTTGATGATGATTTTGGGCAAAAATCTGGTGAAATTGATCAAGTGAAAGAGGATGAAAGTGAGAAAGTTGTATCAGTAAAGCTTGGGAAATACAGGAGTGTTGATGGTGGAGGTGAAGGGAGTAGTGGGACTAATGCTGAGGCAAGAAGGTGCTTTTCAATGGGGTCATTTGCTTATATAATGGATGAGAATTCATCTTTGAAAGTGCCCATTAGGACGCCTATGATGCAGAAGAGACAATCTAGGAAGAAACCTTGTTTGCCATTGACACCAGGACATAGGCCAGCAATGTCTGAATGTGGTGGATGTGATTCAAGAAGAGAATTCAATGGTCTTGAAGCATTTAGGATTCTTGAAATTCAAAGTGGTGGCAATAATGATAGCAAGTCCATTGCCAGGAGTAAGAGAGATAGTTTTTCAGTGTCAAAGATTTGGTTAAGGGGAAGGAAAGATAAGCCTAACTCAGCCACAATGGAGTCATCAAGAAGAGCTTTCTCATTCCGATTTCCGATGCACCGGAATATACCGGAGGCTGCGGCAGCCGATGATTTAAAGCCCAAGAATGAAATTGACTTGATGGGCAGGTGGGAAAATGGGGACTTTGATGAGGAAATACAAAGTCGTAATAGCTTGGATTCTCAAGCTAATCCTCCATCTTTTGGGAGGAAGACACTTCAATGGCTTATAGGAAAGCAAAACCAAAACAAGGTTGTTCACTCATCTTCTTCAAGCAATGCTTAAGTTTGTCGTTATCATTTTGTTTGAAACATTTGCTCTTAGATTTCCGTTCCTGAAAAGAAGAAAATTTTCACTAGTGCAGAACGGGGAACTGAAGGATATAGAAACAAAAGAAAAAACAAAAATTGAAAAGAGGGATTTCTGAGGTAGAATTTTGTTTATTCTTTTCACAAATCTTGTCTCTACTTGATTAGCATTTACTTAGATACATTCGATAGATTCCTGCATTTTTCTTTTAGTACTATATTTTGAGATCTCAATCATGACTGTTTCCGACAAAATTAAATTAGAAATTGCTGTTATGTTTTCTGATTGATCATGGCTTTAAATTTTACAATGTAGTTGTTGCTAAAAAAAGTAATAAATTGTTCAAGTTGTGGGGGTTGTTGAATTCATTTTCTTTCACAAGTGACCGAAATGGTCCATTGATTAAGTCTAGTATTATTGTCAAAGCTTTGTAGGTGAAAGTGAACTTTAGTTGGCCAATTTAAGTGGAAAATTCAAGTTTGAAATGGAACCAGACCAACTACAATAATGACACTGATATAGATGTGTACTTGTGTCAGTTTTTTCGTTTGTGGATCTAAATTACGAGGCTAATTAGTCTTCATTATTGGAGTCGATGATGTTTGAAATTATTGAAATCCTCTTCCTTAACCAGGAAATAATTCAACTTTTGCTAACTTATTTGAGGGAGATTAGTTGGGCCTGATTAAATCAACTTTGAACACCCAAAACAAAGAAAAAAAAAAAAGCCTCCACCGCCACCAACAACTTTGAACAAAATCTTTTCCTATTCCTATGATGTCTTAAGTTTAAGCTGTAATTTTCTTACACGCTTTTCATTTATTTTTATGCCAAGTCGGGTTTAGCTGAATCAAAAATAATCACATACAAGTAAATTATACTGGTTGTATAATTGATGTATAAATATTCCATATTTTACCTCTAACACTCCATACCTCACATTGTTTAATTAAGAATGACTTTACTATTCTGGTTTGTTTTAGGTGATATTTTTCATTTTTCACAAGCAACAGAATCTTTTCTCACTTCAATATTTTGTATATACTATATTTTTAATTCTTTTATCTTTTAACACTACTTCTTTGTAAAATTTGAAAAACTTTGAAAAACATGGAGTACCAAGATAATAAAGAATTAGTACTCCTCCAAAAAAGTACTCAAAATTATTTAAGCTCACAATATAGAAGATATCTTCACTCTATCTTCAATTATCATTGACCTTGATTATTATAATTTTATAGCAACTGTGTTTATTTTTAAGTTTTTAATAGTGTTCACATTTATTTTGATTTATTGTGAAGTTCATAATATTGCTCTTTGATGGATTATCTACAAAATAAGGGTAGTTGTATTTTTTATTAATAAATTGATTATTTTTTTTTCTTTTATTTGTTACTGCAAAATCATTTGTCATAGTTGGTTGCATTTTTTGATATTTGTGTTGTGTGTTATGCTAATCTGATTCCAGCTTTTGCCTTATATATTCAAAATTATTAAATGTTGAATATTTTTTTTTATGACAAGACATTGGTTTAGTATTTAGAAAAAAATAACAAAAAAAATTAAAAAAAGTAGCGATTACAGTTGTCTTGACTGAATGAACAATAAAAGAGTAGTCAAGATTGCATTGCAAATCAAATAATCCTATTTCACTGTCATGCAAATTTTGTTATTTTGAGTATTAATTGCGTTCTTTTTGACTTTTATGTAAAAAATAATTTTTTGTTCTTCATGTTGTAAACTGCAAATTGGATGAATCCTTTAACAATTTATTAAAAAACATTGTTTTTCATTATTTATAAATAGAATTCCATGTTCTTTAAGTAGTTTTTTTTTTGAAAATATTTTATGAATTATTAACTTGTATTTTTAACTAGAGAAATAAGGATTAATCCATAAAAAAAATTCTAGAAAAATAGCATGGAGAAATTGAAGAAAGTATGAGGTTAAGAAATATAGTATAAGAGTATTGGAGTGAGACAATTATAATTTTATTTGTGAATGATTGAAAATTGATATACAAAATTAATAATTAAGGCATTTGAATTATTTACAATTGAAAAATGTGAGGTATGAAGTGCAGGAGGTAAAATGTGGAGTGCAAAAATCAACACACATAATTAATAGAATGGTACACCCAATAATATTTGATACATAATTAACTTGAATTTAATTTGGACAATAACTTTCGGTTTCCAAATTGTTGGCTGTTGGACGTACATTGAATACCATAATTATATGAAAGATGTTTGTCTTAACGTGCAAGGTATTCATGCCTGTTTTGCATGGACCACAGAGCTGGACCATTGAGTTTATCTGTAGAAACATGGATAGAGCGAGGGGGGTTGGTAGATGCAGCCCATCAAATTTATATCGAGCTATATTATTCATTTTTATTTTTTTTATCAAAAATTTAAAATTTTATCCCTATTAACTATAACATGATTTTTTTTCGTATATATTATGTAAAATTTCCATACCTTCGCAGAATTCGTAATAGCATCACTTGTAAATTAAAGAATTCATTCTTCATTAATTGTTACGGCATAGGATACCATAAATCACGTCACTAGTCAATAAACAATCCCAAAAATTGAGTTGATAAATTGAAATTGCAAAATTTATACTTATATTGAGTATTTGTGCGAAGTGTAACGTAAATTAAAGTCAAAATAAGTATGAACAGGATTATGTTTTTAATGTGGGATAGCTTCTATTCGCACAGTATCATGTTTTTATAGTTAGCTCAGTTTAAATTCAATTTTTTTTATTCAATTCTTATTCAAGTTTAATGTTCAACTACTATATATATTCTCAAAGAAACGAATTCATTGATATAATTTTTTTTGAGGTAAATTGGTAGAAATTTTATTGACAACATGATAAAGTCAAATAGGTACAAGTAGGGTGGCAATTTGGGTAGGTTAGGTGGGTACGGATCGGATCAAGGTATCGGCATTACTTAAATTTGCTCAATCTAAACTCAATTCATTTAACTTTCAACTCAATAAGTCTAAACCTAAACCTAGTTCACTTGGAATTAGGTCAACTTGATGCTGATTTGGAAAAAAAAAGTTAATAATGTAAATCATATTTTTGCATTGCTTATTGATTTATTTTCTATAGCCCATTCTCCTTGTGCATTGTAGGAATGAATTACGTCACATGAACACTTGTACAACATGAATAATATTTCAATAGGTATTAGCTTGGTGGATTTTCTTTTTTCTTTTTTAAAAAAAACTTAGTGGAATTGAAGGCGCATACTTTTTACATCACAAACTACTCACAGCATTTCCAATTTTTGCAACATCACTGATATTTGCATATGTTTATAAAAAAAAAAAACATTGTCATGATTCTCCAATTAAAGTGAGATAGAAAACCTAATGCTAGAATTGCTAAACACATCATATTTTAACCAAAAGCTAAAAGCTTTAGTTTACCATGAATTGAAATCATAAATTGCGCAAATCAATAGAACATAGCTCCAAAAATTATAGTGAATAAATTCAAAATTTTAAATATCTAACTTATATTTATTTTTAATATATTAATTAATGGGTTGAGTTGGATTGGATTGATGGGTTATCTAAAAAGCAATTTCGAATTGGCTAGGTCAACTCATGAGCCAATCCAAACCCACCCAAACTTTTTTGGTAGTATTTCGGATCGACTTGATTTCAATCTAATTCAATAAGTCCCAACCTAAACCCACTAATTTTGTATTGATTTCGTGTCGGGTTGTTGGATTGGATTAAAAATTGCCATCCCTAAATACAAGTGAGGATACAAATTAAAATAAAGAAACACTTAATTATCCACATCCAAAAGATTAGATGCGTGTGCACTAAGATAATCAACAAGATACTTGAACGCAAACTGGAGTGTGTCATAAGTGGAATAAATTCTCTTGCCAAATAAAGTTTAGTTTCACTGATGTCAAATGGACCAACAACATATCAAGAGAAAATCAACTAAAAAGTCTCTAAATTATGAAAGACTGAGTGCAATCAATCTTCAATATTCTTTTCCTCAATAAAAATTGCTAAATATGGGATATGAGAAAGTGCCCATAATTGTCTAGAAAAATGGCAATTTTTGAATAAATGAATGGTTGTTTCTTAGGTTCTCCACATAAGAAACATAAACCATCAATACGAGCACCCCGCCGCATAAGATTGTCACATGTGGGAAAAGTATTAAGACACATTTTTCAAACAAAGATTTTTACTTTATGTGGCAATTTGCGAGACCAAATGAAAAGATAATTATTGCTAGAGACAGATATAGAAATAAGAGTGCAAAGGTGCAAAATTTATAAGACATGTAAATTTGTATTTAATTTTCATAATTGATAAATTTAAAATGCGCATCCTCGTTGAAGTTGAGCACAATGCTCTTTATATCATAAAATTTATCAAATGATTGAACCAATCTAAAAAATTTTAGTAATATTTTTCTCAATATAAGTAGCTAAATAATCGGATAAAAAATTATCTTCTATCTTATTTCGAAGCATGTTTTTAAGAATATTAATAGCAAAAAAAGTTCTTCCACTTGTAGCTATTGTTACACAAAGAAAAATCTCAAAAAGAAAATCTTTAAGTATTTATTTTATTTATCTCTTTATCTCAATATATTAAAGTTCAAACGAGATATTTTAATTGTTTTGAAAGTCCTTTAAAATTTAGGCTACTAAACTCACGTAACATTCTCTCAAACAAAAACAATGGAAATGTTTCAATAGGCAAACTTAATATTCCTCATTTCATCATTTGATTGTTAATAAGGGTGTAACAATTTGTTTTGATTCTTAAAAAGATAAAATAGGTAAAAATTTCAACACTTGATTTTAATTTTTATCTTTAATTAAAAAAATAAATTTAATTCAATAAATCTAGATAATTAATTTTTTTTGAAGCAGTAATAAAAGTTAGTTTTTAAAAATTAAAATTTCTTCTCTTAAATGAATTATTTAAATTAATTATTACTAAAATTTAATGTGTGTGTATAAGCGTATAGTACTAAGCCTGGGGGGCAATGGCCTATGTATAGGACTAGAAAATCCTCCCAACTCACCCATTGGCCGCCATGAAAGAAGTCTCCCGAAGAAATAAGCACTTTTTAACTGTGAAGTGACCAGATTTATTATAATGCCAAATCAATGTGTCCGGAGAGTTAAAGCGTCCAAGGAAATGACAAGAATAGCATTAACATCATCATCATCATCATCGTCAAAATGAGTTCTAATCAAATCAACATCATCAAAATGTATTCCCGCTGGCTGCCTCAAAGAGAGATGAATTCAGGAAATAATGTGCTTTGAATAATCTGCTCAATAGAAGATGGGGATGATGAATCAACCTCCAAGCCTGCTTAGCCAACATTGCCATATTAGAAGTCCGGAGATCCCGAGACCCAAGTCCGCGATCCTTTTTTCTATGTCCCAAAACATCTCTCTGAAGCCAATAAATTTTATGATTACCACTGTCAGTCTATCGGAAATCAGCCATCATTGATTCAACTTCTTGAACTAGGGTAGCTGGCAATTTAAAACAACTCATAGCATAGATTGGAATACTCTGCACCACAAATTTTATTAAAACATTTTTACTTGCCCGGGATAAGAATTTCTCACTCCAACCCTGCATCTTGTGCCATACTCTATCCCGGACATATGCAAAAATCTCATTCTTGAATTTTATAATGACCGCAGGAAGGCCAAGGTCCTTGTCATGTTTCTCCTGTACTTGCATTGCCAGGATTTGCTAAATCAACTCCCTAAGAGCCACGGGTGTATTTTTGCTGAATACCACAGTAACTTTTGCAAATTAATAAGCTGACCCGATGCCAAAGCATAACTATCCAAGACATTTTTAATAATGTTGGCAGCCATTTCTATCGCTTGGCAAAAGATAAGAGTATCATTTGCAATTACAATAACCTAGGATCGAAGGATATAGCCTCCTTAAAACATCACATATCGAAAGAAAATCATGATTTCCACTTCCCATGAAAATTAAAATTGTTGAGAAAGTTCAACAACTATAGCTCGAGGCATGATGAGAATGCAATACCTAAATTGTAAATACATAAAAGAAAAGAAAAGAAAAAACTAAAGTTCTGACTCTTTTGATGATTATAGTTTTTGGCCCAATAATAAGTATTTGATTTTTAAGAAAAAATAATTTTGTAAATTTATGTCCCAAACAAAGAGATGATAGGCCTCTTGGTACGGGTTTCATTCATAGTGTGTAATTGCCTTTGAGTAGTTCATGTTAACTGTCAACAATTAAAGAGAACCAATTTGGAGGATGTTTTGAAGTTGTAGACTTCATCATGGTGGTTTTGAGAGTGAAATGCTATTTAGAGTTACATATTTTTCATACTACAAATTAATTATTTCCATAAAATTATTTATATATTAATTCTGCTCCCCAGAAAGTAAATCCTGATCCCGTCACCGTATAAATTTGGTTTTATGCTCATCTCATTGGATGATTTGTTCTAAAAAAATTATTTTATTTTATACTTTGTTTTATGAATATGCACACAATGTATGTAATCCACAATCAATTATTTATTTAAAAAAATATTAAAAAAGATTAAAAAAACTAATTATTGAAATATATAATTTGAATTGCGACCCCTCTAACTTATCAAAATAAATAAATAGACGGAGATATATCATTAAATCTATTAATTCATACAATAAAGTATGAAATCAAAATGTGAAGTCGAACATGTAATATAGAATTGATCATCTTGAATTTTTTGGTAAAAGACGACTGACTTGGCAAACTGCTATGGAAAATTAAACCAACTGTCAATAAATTATAAAGGAGGCTCATGGATTTCTGCCATACCAAAATGCCTCGCCAACTGGAAAGACAAAAAGACCAAGTATATGACCAGAAGCCCACTGCCCAAAAACTTATTAGTACTCATCATTCTCTTTGGAAGAATCACAAGGGCCCAAAGCAAGGCCACCATGAAAAGCCCAATGGTTACAAATACAGAGTGGTCCACGGATATCACAAATGTAGCTGGAAAGCTGGTCCAAGCTGACAAGACCAGTGACACGCCCAAGCCCACAACAGTGTTGAATATGGGCCCAGCATAAGACCCAGTAATGGCTAACTGGGCCCCATCTGGCCCACCTTTCTTGGCCATTGTGACGTTTGCAACTAAGTCACCTACCGAATTCCCCCATGCAAGAACTGTCAGGCCTAATATGGACTGGTCCATGCCAAGAATAAGGCCAATTGACAGCAATAAAGAAATCAGTTCTTGTGCCAAGAAATAAGTCCAAATGACACTCATAATAAACCCTTCAGCAAGCCAAAGAATTGAACACTTTCTTGGTGGGTTAAACCTCTCAGTTGTGCAAAATGCAAGAATCCCACTTGCAATTCCAATTGATACACCAATTGCATATGTCACAAGTCTTGATTTTGCGCTACTGAAATCCCAAGTAAGAGCCAATGCTATAGGTGCTAATGTGACTGAGACAACTGCAAATGGCTTAGACCATTTCTCCTCAGAAACAAGTGGAATTGTTAGCCTTCTTGGGAGGTAAAGTGGCAGCTCCAAAATGCACAAGATTTTGTTCACGAAAATGGCAAATCTTCCTTTCCGATCGGCAGTTTGAGGCCCTTCTTCATCTATAGGACAAAACAACGGCGTCTCCAAATGTTGCGATCCATCTTGCCCATTTTCCTCCTTACAATATGTGAAAATCAAGAAGATATATAAGAAATATAAAGAAATGAAAGAAAGAGCACCCCACAGACTGATTTCTCTCACAATAACAATCAGAAGTATGCAAGAAAGGGACAAGAGTAAGAAGACAACATTTGTAATGAAACTAGGTTTGCTGATCTTTCCATCACAAGAAATGCTTATGATTCCAAACACAACGCAAGATACAAAGAATGCGCCCCCTAGAATGCTGTTTAGGCCAATATCTGTGGTGCCATCACCTGTGAAAGAAATTATACTGGCAAAAAAATCTGGTGCACCATTTCCTAGTGAAAGAAGAGAGACTCCTGCTAAAGTTGGGGAAAGTTTCAGAATTTTTGACAAGCCGGTCAGTGAAGCCGAAAAATAGTTGCTTGCTGTATCTCCTAATACATAGAATAGCAATAGAAGCCAAAGGGGCAGAAAAATGTATCCAATAACTGGGCTAGAAGAGCAGTAAAAAAGCTGCAGATATGGAATATAGCCCCTTGGTTTGCATCCTTCGTGGGATTTAACATAGGAGCATTTTTCCGGTGACCTATGAATCCCTTTGCAGCCTGTATCAGTATCTGTTATCTTGTAATAATCGGACATTGGATTAGAATGATCAGTCCATGGAAATTCAGATTTTGAAGAGTGGAAATGGGCTTTAATGAGGCAAGAGAAGAGAAAAAGGAAGCTTAAGTTTAGCAGGATTCTGTATATCCTCTTGGATGTTTGTGTGGAGAAGAATTCTGCCATCTAAGAAGGAGAAAGCTAAAAAAGGTATACTTAACCAATAAATGATATCATAGGAGAAGAATTTGAGTTTCTTTTGAATGATACATGAGAAGCTGTCTTTTGAATGATACATGAGAAGCTGCAGAAAAAAGAAATAGATAAACCAATCAATTATTACGAGAATCATACATAAAATAAACTGGTGTGAAAGAATGATACGAGGAATCGTGCTAAGATATCAGAAATTAGCTGTCTTGCCCTGAGGGAATATAGAGTTTGGTTAGACTGCATTAACCGTTGTGCTTGTCGGGTTTTCCTCCTCCTTCTTTTTTTTTTAACTTTTTTTTCTCTATATATAATTTATTGTGGCTCGTGCTTCAATTTTGAAGATAGCCCCTACCCCAGTTGTGGGTAGGAAGTCAGGATGGAATCACACTAGTTATACCCAAAAGAAAAGTGGATGAGATTCCAGAGGAAAACATTATGACAGATAACCAAGTGATAAGATTACATACGATTTATACATTAAAAAGTAGTGTGTGTGTGTGTATGTATAAATAAAGTATATACAATTTACACATTATAAAGAGACTGGTTCTCTCTACACATTATGATATTTGTCCTATCAAAAACTATCCAAAATTTATATGCGGGAATAAAATAATTTACTTGTGGGGTTTATAGCTATGGTCAATTTGTACAGAAATTACAATAATTACACATTTGATTATAGGATTGATGTAGAAGAGGTTTTACAAAATTTCATTATTTTCCATAGATAAACAAATGAAACAACCTTAAATGTAACTATAATTATATTAGTCATAATAAAAAAGCCATATATCGCTTAAATATATCACCAATCGTATTAATCGGATGTTGGATTGACATAACCCTTATATATATAAAATATAAGGTTTGGGGTTTGTCATTTTGATATGTACGCATGTATAAATCAAAAAATTAAAAAATTAAAAAATTAAAAAATAAATGCATTGTGAATAATTATACTAAAACTATAAATAAAAACATTAATATAATTATCTGTATATATATGTATTTGTATATATATTTTGATAGTTTATGAATACTTTTTAATAGATATCTACTAATTTATGGGAAGAGGTAGAGAAAAGTTTGGAGTGATGAGATTCTCTCGATCCTCCCACCGTGACAGATCAAATCTCGTACTGGATGACTGCGTCAATCTTGATAGTGCGTGACCTGTCCGTGTCCCTTTTTTGTCGATAACAAAAATGATTCATTCATTGCACCTCAAACATATGAACCGTCCCAATTTGTTATCTCACTAGTCACATGCTTCTTAAAACTCAATTAAAAAAAAAAAAGAATAAAAAAATGGTAATAAGTCCTGGTCCACTTTTTTTATATTAATGATGTGTATTTTAAACTATTATTTCTTGTTGCCTTGGGCCATAATTTATAATTTCGACTATTCAGCTACAACCTACAAAAGGCCCTTTTCAGTTATCTCATTGAGGACTGGTTTTTTAACATCTTAATAAATATATATTTTCAATATATTGATAAATACTTACGTATATAGGGAGATTTTATTAAGTTTTCACTCCATTACCAATATATGATTTTGTGCGAGTTATAGTATAATTTCAGCCTCAAAAACCAATAGTTTGATTCTAAGTCAATAAAAATTTCATTACCTTTTCTGGATTTTGAAATTATTGGACTTTCACTCAAGGACCATTTGGATTTATTTTCTAAAGGCGTTTGCATTTTTTGGTAAAAAAATAGTGAAAAGTTATTTATAAAATTATTTTTAAAAATAAAATGTTGTTTGTAGGTTTTGTTTTAAATATAATGATTATATAATGTTGAAAATGAGTTGTTTTTAGAAAATATAATATTTTTGTATTAAAAGTCATGCAAATATAAGTAGAAGAAAATGAAAAGTAATAAAAAGTAAAAAATGAAGAGCGAGTTTAATAGTGTATTTTGAAAAATATTTTGAAAATAAAAATACTTGTAAAAATATGAAAGAAGTTGATAACTTTTTGTTTTCAATTTCAGTAAAAAATGAAAAGGGATTTTGAAAATAAAACCAAACTGGCACTCAATTTTTTAGAAATCAATTTTGAAGGAAATTTTTAGTCTCTAAAGAATTAGATTTCATATACTTCAACATTATAAAATAAGAATTTCTCTTTTCATATTAGATTTTTCTAATTCTAGAAGAAGTAATCAAGTAATTTACTTTTATAAATAAGAGTGCTGATTGATTGATTACTCGATGATGTTCGTGAAACTCATTATATTTGTAAGATACTTATTTAGATTTATAAATAAGACAATATAAAGTAGGATTGCAAATGAATAGAGCTTGACAAAAATTTCATATTAAGCTCAGGTTGTTTGTAAAATACATTAACATGATTATAATTGAGCCACAACTAACCTCAAGCTTGCAGTTCATTGGACATTTGTAGCACTAAAAGCTCGAGCTTGAGCATTAGGCTCAATCATTTCTCATTATTTTCAATGAAACTTTTGAGAAATAATATTTGTCTTAGTAAATTCAATAGCATCATCAATTTTTTTATCAAAATTTTTATCAACAACAACATAATATCATAATTTCCAAATAAAATAGCCCAAGGGCACAATACAACTGCCATGATGGAAAATATGTCAAAAAATCAACAAATTCAACACATATTAAAAATTCAAAATAAAACAAAAGCAACAAGCAATAGTACATCCCAAATCCATATACATCTATATAGCAGAGAGCTGCACAATTACCTTTAGAAGAGCACAAAAGCAACTAGCAATATGTCTAAAATCCATACATATTTATGTAACAGCACAAATGACCTCCAAGAAAACCAAAAGCCGCAACCTACAATCTGACAATCTGATCAAATTCCAAAAATCATACACATCTATGTAGCAATATAGCTACACAATGATGAAAATTATGTTCAAAATTCTTAAAAAATGAATAGAAAATAAGCAACACTTAGGCCATGTTTGTTTCAAACTCCCAAACAATACAAAACATTGCACTTCATTCTTCGAGTTATGTCTTGAAACAAATTTTTTCTATCCAAAATACTTCAAAAATAAAAATTAAAAAAAAAAAAGAAGCAAGGTGACACAACAACCATTCACACACACACACACACACACAATGTTTAACCTGAAAAATACAATTTCATTCTACAAATTCAACAAAAAAGTAACTAATTTGACATTTATAGTTATTTTTGTCTCCTATAGAACAATTCCAAATATACAATTTTATTTTTTATGTTTTTCCAAAACAAAACCAAACATTTGGCACATTCCCTAAATTTAATTCCCAAAACGCCTTTTCCTAAAATATTTTTCAGAAAGTGTCCAAAACACAACCAAACATAGTATTAACGTCACACTACAAAACAATATAAAATCAGTGACAAAATAATAAGTGACAAAGTTAAAGTTGTTATTAATAACATGTATTAAGTAACAATAGCTACTAAGTGACAAAAATTGATGTTTTAAGTTGTTACTATTAACAATTAGTGATACCCATATAGTAACAACCTAGTGACAATAAAAATTGTTACTATAATTTGTGACAAGATTTTCATTGTTATTATAGGTGTGTCACTAATTGTTTATAGTGACAATTTAGACACTATTCTTATCACTATTTAGTTTGTAGGAATCATTAAAGTGACAAAACTAAATCTTTTGTTACTTAATATATATAATTATTGACAACTTTTGTATTGTCATTTACTCTTTTGTCACTAATTTATTTTTTTCTTGTAATGTCATTTACTTAGTTTTCTCTCTTTCTCCTTAGCATTTAGACTTAAAACGTAAAAATAAATAGAAACAAAAAATAATAAGTCGGGAATATTATAGCACGAATACATAGTAATATATTTATTAGGAAAAAGACGTTGATTAAATGACAAAAATATTATATAATTTCATTACTTATCTTAATCATCAATACTTATAGGACACCTAAAATAATAGAATTTTAAAAAATCATTTAAAATGTCCAATAACCAAAAACAAATAAACATACAATAGAACATAACATAGAGTAGTTAACTAGTTATTAAGAACAAATCATTTAGTTTAAGTTTAGTATCATCAATAGGGAGATTGACTTTTATGGATTTTCTCTTGCTCTACATTTAATTATTACTAACAACAATAAGGAAAAGGAATAAAATCACATAACACTAAATGGTTTAACCTTTTTATTTTATTTTTCTCTTCACTCTAATACAGTTTCATAGCTAATCTCCTTCATGCATTAATAATTACTATCTCCATAAACAACGAGGCACCATGATCATCAATCATTCTACTCCCCGCAAGTGACTCTGAAGCAATTATACTAACTAAATTGCCAAGATATCTTTTGCCATGACTTATACTACTTTATACCTTAGAACATGAACTCTCCATCAATCTAAAACATCAAAGTCACTTTCATCATTTGCAATGTAAACATGCTCTTCAAGATATTCATCTAGTTTGAATTTTTGAAGTCGAATATATTCAATCTTGTTCACATGCTCTGCATATTTAGACTAGCCATATATTTCAGTAGTGTTTATAATGTGATAGAGCCACTTTTAAGAACTAGCTGCTTAAGTATTTCCAAGTAAAGCAAATAAAAACTTGGTTGGATTTTGTCAATTTTATTGATGGCCTTGGTCGGTGAGTAAATTCTGCTCAAGGTAGACTCAAGCATCCTCAACTTGCATCTGAGATCTAAACAGCTGTGATAGACATCAATAAAATTATATTCCCCTAATACTTGTCAAACTTACTCTTCATTTTCTTCACGATGACTTGAATAAATTCTTCAACCTGAAGAAACTTCTTATCTAACACCATTTTAACTATATGTACCTTATTAAAAAACAAGTTTGATGTTAGATAGTCACCACAAGAAATGCTATTTGTGGCTATCTACAAAACCTCCAAAATATTTTTGAGCATACTTTTTCAACCTTTAATAAATCCCTTTTTGAGCTATGAGATTAAAATACGTGCGCAACATCCAATATAGATTAGCTTTTCATTGCAGATCAACTTTTTTAATTTTTAGTGAAAGTACAGGAATTGGTAATGGCAACACCATTGGTAGGTGCATTATCCACATAAATGCTATAAAGCTTCAACTAAAGTCTCCATTCTTCTAAGCACTCCCAAACTACTTTAACAATCTCGCCAAACGAAGAGGTGAAATATGAACAAAGTTGAGTTTAGATTTTTGCAATTTCCAATTTTTGATTAATCTAGGGCCAATGATAACCATATACTCAATTTTCTAGCTTCTTGATTTCCACAAATATGTAGCAAGTCTGTTCTTGTTCACGTTCTTTAACATGCCCCTCAATTTCTCCTTTTCATATTCATAGATCTTGACATACCAAGTTTTGATTGTTGTTATGGAAAAATCTTTCAATTAAGTTATTCCTCTTTTGTGCCGCAGATTGAAGCTTAATATTTTTTTCTGATGTTTGGAAAATTTCTTGCAATGGATGCATTAAAGGTTTATGGTGCAATCAGCTGCTTAATTTTTGTAATATCTTTCCGAACATCAAGTCCTCTTCCTTGAGGGCCATTTCAACTCAAAATCATCTTCAAAATGTTTAGAAACTCCAATTACATCAGACTCTATATGAAGCTTTATAAAATACTCTATACCATTTGTAATCACAATAGTTTGAGCATCAATCTCTTCATTAGTAGTTACATGTGCTTGAATTTCTTCAACATTAGCATGGCTATATTTTTAGAGTTCATAGATGTAAGAATATTAATTTTCATAAGTAATTAAGCTTTTCACAATCTCAAAAACTTAAAATTTCATAATCAATACTTAAGAAACTCAAAAGATAGTACCAAAGTTATCAACCAAATGAGAATATCAGGAAAAAAAAAAAAAACACTTTCATGTTCTTTAAAGAAAAAGAAGAGAGAATTCTAGTATAGGAGTTGTTCTATCCATACAAAATGATACATCTTTAACAGTTGTTTTCTTGGAACAAACGATACTTCAAAATTAAATGCCTTTTGTGTATACTTTCCAATGCTAAATACTAAATATCAACAAATAATGCTTTAATATTTTCACAAGCTCAATGCAGAATATCATTATAATTATTATAGAAAATACAACCATTCATTTTCAGTCATTTAATTACCAAAATGTTAGGTTGTGTTTGTTTGCAAATTGGAGCATTTTGTTTTTGGGTAGTGTTGTTGGGGAATATGATGGTTATTTGTTTATATTTTGGGTAGAAGGTGGAGAATATTTTGGGAGAAAATTATTTATTTGATTGTGTTTTGGGAAGAGATAAGATGCCATATCAATAACATTTTTGTTGAATTAGTGGGGTGAAATTGATATTTTAAAATTATTTATGTATGTTTATATATAGAGTAGGTGGGGGGATGAAAATTGAGAGGGTTAGATATTGAGGAATGGGTAGGAAATGAATTAGGAAGGTATTTTTTTAGATGTGTTTTGAGAGTTGGATTGGGAAATGAGTAAAGTTTGTTTGTTTGTATCTTGAGAGTTTAAAAATGAATTAGGAATATGTAGCCAAACACAGCCTTAGTTCACTAAATACATAAAAAGATACATAAATATTAAATTAAAACTGAAATGTAATTCACTAACAAAGTATGCACTATGATGTATGCTTTAATAGTCACATGCATCCTTTTATATTTTGGCATGATTGCTTATAGCCTAAATATTTGGTATTTGGATCTTCTAAAATGCTCACTTATTTTTCTTTTCACAAGCATAGTCACATGATGCAGTTAGTCAACATGAACCTCTTAGGTTGTGCTTGCTTGTGAGAGTTTCTCATAAGCAAGCCCCCCAAAAATACACTTTTCTCACAAGCATGTGATTGCTAGTGAGAAAATATTCTCATCCCACAGAAAAAGACCCCTAAACCCTCATCTGTATCTCACTCTCTCTTCTTCTCTTTCTTTTCTTCAGATTCCACAATTTGAGAAAATAGTGATGAAGGCTCCCTTTTGTCTCATTTTGCCCTCATTCTCTTAGATCTAGGCCTCACTTTCTCAGTGTGCACCTTATTATTGGGGATTCTCGTGGGCCTCTCTCGTGCTCTCTTTGTTCCACTGCACTTTGTCTGCAAAAAAGCCTGTGCAAGGCTTGATCGGCCACTTCTTGGCCCTTCTTCGTATCTGGCCTACCCTTTGGTTAGATTCCATTTTAGTCTAAAAATGTTGGGTTGTATTAATAGATTTGGGAAATCTTTGAGGTAAAAAATTGGTGAAAATTTTGGGGAAAATAGGAATGAGTTGAGAGGATTGTCACCCCCACTATTTAATGCACATAATAGGCCCAAGGTTTTCATTATTAGGGTATTGTTTGTCCATTTGCGTTGGTGGGTTATGTATATACATACTCTAACCACTCATCACACACACACACACTCATCACATTTCATACACACACACACGCCATTCATTTGAGTATTTGCATTATTCGACAGTGTCCTCTGTTGCCTTCTTGGAAAGTTACTGCTCCGCCCCACCCTTGAAATGCTAGAAGGTACTTTCTGGCTTTTGATTCAATCTTGCTGTGAATTCTGAAATTTAATTTGGTTTTGTGTTTGGGCTTCTATTTTTACTTCATTTGTTGTGGTTCTAAGGTTCCATTTTGCTGTGATTTCGGGATTTAATTTGCTAGTTCATTTAGGACTCTATTATGACAGATTTTTTCCGGTTTTTGTTTCTAAAATTTACTGTGAATTCTTGATTGAATTTGGAATTGGATTTGGGTCTCTAGCTTCACTTTGTTTTTCATGCCGCCTTCAATTTGTTTCCCACAATTGCAAGAACAACCAATTTTTGTTGTGTTTAACTACTGTGGGTTGGTTGAGGATATACTCTATTATGTTTTTCAGCTGTGATTTTTGAAAAAACTTTGCTTAATTTGTTTTCTGGTCACAAACAGGCATATCTGAAATTTGGGGTCATTTAGCTTTGTTCATATATATATCTCTACTAGGTGAATGAGTAATTTGGGTAGAAATAATGTTAGGGAAGTTGATGTTTATATGTGTATCTAAGATTAGACGGTTATTGAGCATTGAGTTAGCTGAATTCTTTTACCTAGTTTTGATGATAATAAACTATTTCGATAGTTTTCAATCTATCCTGTTGGGATGAAATTTTACTGCTTAACGATTACAGATATATTTTGCAAAAATGTTGGACCTTAGTATATGTATTCTTCTTGATTGCTTCATGTATAGTTGCTTAATAACCCTATTGCACATACTTTGGCAATCCCCCATCTCTACTCACTCTAATGTGGGGTGTCAGCTGTGTGTGTGTAGGGAGAATGGGATTTATTGTTAAGTTAGATAGGTAAGTTAAGGAAGTGCTACATGTTATTCCATTAAGTGAGCATAAACTTCAGTCCACATGTATATGGGATAACAAGTTAGAGTTATTAGATTTTGAGTTTTAAGTTGAACTAGCTTGCCATAATAGCTGTAGATGGCATTATATTTCTATCCTTGATCTCTATATGGGTTGTTGGCATGTTTGCATAAGATTGGTTTTGTTTTTTTCTTTAGACCATGATGGTATTAATAGACATGTACTTAAAGCACTTGGATTGAGGTTTTTTTGTAAAAATAATAGCGAAACTAAGCAAATATGTTTTTGTTTCCCATTGCAATTTGTGAACTATGACATTCGTGGGGACTCCAACTGAGAGGTTTTGATATGTTTGGTATGCTTTCCCTTTATGTGATCATGTTCTTATGTATGTTAAGGTATGTTGACCATAATTGTTACTTCCTTATTTCATTGTTGTTAATGTTGGTTTAATTTTTTTTTTTTTTTTGTTTAATTTGTGGTTGACAAATTACTACCCATATATTTGATTGTATGTTTTAACTGTAACTTTCGTCCTTAAGTAGCACTCATTCTTTTTTTGTTTTCTACTTAGGTATTGGTTGCAAATAGGACATTGTTAGTTATATTTGAATATCATTATTTGAGGTTGCAAGCACTACATTAGAAGAAGGGCCACGTTTGGGATTTTTCGGCCATGAGTGGGGAAGTAAGTCATTCCTCCATGGTCACTTATAAGGCATGTGTGCATATTGGGAAACCATGATTCCCATTGGCCTAACTTCTATAGGAATGTCTTTGTGGATATATCTATAGTGTAAGGCTACTTTGATGTATCCCATGTGATTGGATATATTGATTATGTTTCATCTACTTTGAGATTGGTCATGGAACTCGTTACATATCTTTTGCATTGTTTATTGTTCGTGATTGTGCACCATTTTGGGTTGGGGCATTTTGCATTTCATTCATGTTCATGTCACTCATTTAGTATGCACTGTTACACTGTCTAGGTTGCACGTTGTTTAGGTATGTCTCACATTAGGTTAGTGCATATTTTGCATTGCATGTGCATGGTTTGCTACAAATTATAATTCTAGCCAACATAAGTGGGGGTGACAAATATTAACAACATTTGGATTTTTAAGATAAGTAGGCACAACTAAATATTTGTGTTCCACTTTAACCCATATCGGGCATCTTAAAATATATAGTGTAGCAAATAATCTTAGTACAATATTTTGGGCAACTATGCACTGAGAGATTTAAATTGTATTTGTACCTTTTGCAATAGTATTTTTAATTTTTAACATGACACATCAAATTCTTTATAAATTGTACTATATGATATTTATTTACATATGCCAAAGCAGTACGTTTTACTATCACTTATTGATACAAAATAATTCAAAATTAGAAAATTCATTAAGTATGGAAGCTATTGTATATGATGTATTGAATAATAACAAATGTTCAACTTTTTCTTAAAAAAATTGAATATTGTACCATCAATACATTTTGCGCGCAAATATCATCACCATTGTCCACATACCTTTAGGTGTAATAAAAGAAAAACTATCAACTCAAGTTTTGCAATAATATAATAAAGTATGTAATAAAAAAAGGTAGACATATTTTTGTGGTGTATATACTATGTAAATTTATGTTCATGAATTATATGTATTTTATGCAGCCAAATAAGAAATTATATTTTGAGTTTTTAAAGATAAATAACGTAAAATATAGGCGACGACATTGTAGTACAATGAAATATTTATCTTTTGATAAAATATTGAATATTTAGTTAAATATCAACATACATAGCATATGTTTATGTATATATAAATTTAATATATATATTTTGTAAATATATTCTTAATATATCTTTATTAAGTATTCATGAAAATGTACTTATTATTCATTAATAAACATCACGTTTTGTGGATAGTCCTAATTACTTTAATTAATTTTTTTTAAATAATACATATGTATATGCTATTATATATATATATATATATTTACTAAATATATTCTTAATGTACATTTAGTAAATATTAATGAACATGTAATTAGTATACATTAATAAAAAACAGTTTCAGTGGATAAACCTAATTACTTTAAATAAATATATTTAAATAATATATATGTATATGCTATTTAATATATATATGTGTGTGTATATAAAATTTTACAAAATATATTCTTGATGTATATTTAGTAGGTATTCATGATCATGTAATTATTATACATTAATAATTAACCTTTTTAGTGGATAATACAAGTTACTTTAAATAAATTTATTTACATAGTATATATGTATACATAAATTTAATATGTATATTTCGTAAATTTGTCACCTTAATTGGGCATTACTTCATGATGTGTGAAGGTAAAGGTTCGGTCAAAGTTCTTACCATTATGTTCTACCACAATTTATGATTTATATCCTTAATACTGATGTTTTTTTTTTTTTTTTCACTTTGTCATAGTAAATTAATACAATATTCATGAGCTGGCTTACTATTTTAATCTTTCACATGACTTCTAACTCCAATAAACCATACCCTTTTGCACATAGATGGAATCAAGTTCACAGGTGACGATGCTATGTGGAGTAGGGAAACTAAAACAGCATTCATCATGCTTATGTATGATGAAGTCATAAAGGGTGGAGTATATGGAGCCAAACTAACCCCTTTCCAGTGGATTGACATAATGGTAAAGATGGAAATGGCATGCCTTGGGTGCATATATTCAATAAGGCAATTGCAAGAAAAAAGTCAGAGATTCAAAGATAAGTGAAAGAAGTACCACAAATTACTTACTACGGATACGGGTTTTGGGTGGGATGACAAGAACATGGTCCCAACGGCCTCAGAGGAGTGTTGGGCGTGGTGGATAGTGGTATGTGTGTTTGTTTGAATAACCTTTTACCACTACTCTGAGAGATTATCTGTACACTTTCAAATTAACATCACCATCACTAAACTTTGTTTTCAAATGTAGGCTCATTCTGGAGACGCATCGCTTTGACATACGCCATTGCACTACTACAGAGAGCTTACAATTATTTATGCACCCATGCCTTCGCCATCCGACCTAAGGCATAATGCCTCGAGCTGAACAATGTGACCAAGAGGATGACTATGTAGGGGCTGGTCCTGAGGCCATCCTAAACATGGGAGATCATGTTGACGAAATTGGGTATTCATCACCTCCGATGTCCTAGGTTCCCTGACCTCATTGTAGGTCGACATCTTCTACCTCCATGTCATCGCACTAGAAAAAGGGTCACAATTCGGTGGTTATATCTGCCATGCACTCTTTCATTCAAACTAATAAGGCCATTACCTCACAGAGTGATCCCACCTCTGTGACAATAGTGGAAAAGTGAGTACAAAAATTGAGCAAAATTTTTGATCTGTCTGCTAACTTATTCTACATCACCCTCACGAAATTGAAGGACCCCATCCATTATAGGATGGTTTTTGCCCTCCCCCGATCGTGGGCATGGCTACCTGGAGAAGCTCCCATGATTTATTAACTGCCTAGTCTGTTGGCCCATATGTCATGCTATTATCATGTTTACCTAAATAATTTTCAAGTTGCTATGTCTTTTAATTTTCAAAATTGTTATGCTACAATGTTTATTTGTTCTTGTCTATCCATGTATGTACTTATTTTTTTTTGCATTATCATCCATCTTAATTTAGTTTGCTTAACTTTCTTTACGTAATTGTCATTGGCTTCCGCATTGAATACATTGTAAAAATTTCCTTGAATTTCCTAACAAATTTGGTACAAATGGAAAGTGAAAATATTAGAGGTGTACCTGATGACATAGTGGACGATGTCGTTGATAATGTGTTTAATGATGTGCACGGTGAAAGTACTAGTGATAGTCAAAGAAATTGAAATTGTTCATTTGGGGGTTTTTTATACCTATACTAGGTGTCTCCCTAATCATTTTTGAACAATTGAGAATACCTTTCAGGGATTCGTGATATCGAGGCATGGATTGGTTGACTGAGCTATTCCAAGGACATGAATGTCAATTCTTTGAGTAGTTGAAGATGAGTAAACATACATTTCATACTCTTTGTGGTAAGATAAGAGACTGTGGCTTGATTGTTGAGCACCAACATAATCAGCTCATCATTGAGGAGAGTGTTGCTGTATTTATTCAAATGGTTGCCATGCATCACCGCCACAGAAATAGTGCCGAGAGATTTCAGCATTCCATTGTGACACGTGAAGTTTGTGTGTGATGTGCTTTATGTCTTAGCACAAGAGTATATACGTCCACTAAATTTTAATTCGGTGTCGGACTACATATGACATAACACAAACTTATATTCATACTTTAAGGTGTGCATGCATTCTTTTCATAATGTTGCATGTTAACTATATAGATATATGACTTTTTTTTTATGTTTATTTGCTTATAGAATTACATGGGGGCAATTTATGACACCATTGTATCAGCATGGGTGACTGCAAAAGGACATGATGCATACTGATGTAGAAAGGCCTTTGTCACATAAAATGTAATGGCAACATGTGATTTCAACTTTATATTCACATTTGTTCTTGCCGGTTATGAGGGTAGTGCGAACGACTCTCGAGTGTTCCTTGATGCACTTTCCACCTCAAGGTACAATTTTCCTTGGCCTCCTGTAGGTGACTTTAGATCTAACTCCAATATGATGGAAATTGTATATCTTATATTATTTAATTAATGCATGATAACCATAAATAATTTGTAGGTAAATACTATATGGTAGATTCCAGATACACAAACTTCCCTGGTTTCATGTCACCCAATAGGGATGAATGCTATCATATCCCCTAAAGGTCTAGGGTAAACCATGACCTCGTACATCAAGAGAAATGTTCAATCGCTGACACACGATAGTAAGGAACCATATCAAGCGATGCTTTGGCATTTTAAAGAAGCAATTTCCAATTATACTAGGCATGATGCCTAATTTCCTCGTGTCCACATAATCTAAAATTGTCCTTGCATGTTGCATGCTGCACAACTTTATGTGTATACACAGTGTATATGATGATATCTTTGATGAGTACGCTAACTCAGACTAGATGGATGAGGATGCCTAAGCATATGCACAAGAACAAGCAAGAATTGTTGATATGTCTCCATAAGCCATTTGGGAGCAGAATGTCCTCCATGACTTTATCGCCCAACAGATATGGAATGATTCCAAATGTGCCTAGACATCATTCACTGGGCCTTTTACTTTGGCTCAAGACTCCACACATGTTATTATCGACCATTAAATATTGTTATGTAGCTGACATTATTAATGCATGTTGGATACCTCATCTATTTCATGCTCCTAACAAATTCGATGATTTGCATGCTTGGTAATATGATTGGTGATCATGGCCTATGTCTCTTATGAATGTTATGTGTTTAAATATGTTCAAATTTATTGATATTGTAATACATTGATGATGTTGTAATGAAATGACTCTTTTCGTGTGAAGTTGAATTATAATTTGAATTAGCTACCATAGTGCCTGCACTGCTTCCCATGTGCTTTTGCGGCACAGGCCCAATGCTATTGTTCATGGCGAGGATGGATAGGAATTATGGTCATTAGTTCTACACATGTCCTTTACGTGAAAACCATTAAGGGAGCTTCATATAGGTGGAGGATTGGGAATGTCGTTCCCAACCCTCTTAGTCACATTCATGGCTGACTACATCACATATGCATACATCATCTACCAGTTCATCTCACGTATCCGCAAATTTTCATGAAGGAACACAGTCTACAATGCCAATCCATCTGTCCACATCTACTAGCGATAGTAGACGTCAATATCACCATCTTCCTACTCCACTTGGATGGATGATATGCGCATGTTGTGCCTACACATGCATTTTATTTGTATTTATTGTTATAATGTTGCTCGTCTTACTACTTCACATTGCATTCTCTCATAGCTGATGCTTTTGTATTGTACTTGAGATAGCAATAAGAGTTTGCACATTTGACATAACTAATAATGTTATGCGTCTATAACTTGAAGATGCTTTGTTTGATTTTATATTTATTAGGGTGTCTGTGTGTATATATTTACAATGTTACTTATGTTATTGACAATTAATATTGTGCTGTGTGTATTCTTTCTTTATTGTCCCCAACAACCTCACTCTTTTCCCTGAAAAATTCTTCAAATACTAGCAATCAAAATCATAATAGAGTTCCTCGCTATCTACTTATTTGTAGTGTATATTAATGCGTGAAACTAAGTTGAACATTTTAATACTTTGTGAATTATGATGTTGACATTTTTGAGAATATTGATGCTTTGGGGAGGTTGATGTTTTGAGAATGTTAATGCCTTTGAGACTCAATTTTAAGAAATTGATTTTAGAATTAATTGATTGTGTTGAATTTTGAGAATGCAATACTATTCGTAGGTAAATGAAATGGTATACATGGATATGAAAAATTACTCCAAAAATTAGTTGGGGCTCAAAACCCCCATATAATTAACTCATTTGTCATTCAAATAATATTTTAATAATAGTGGAGGTTTAAAACTCCTACTAAAATTCTAACTTTTTAGTAATAGTAGGATTTAAAATTCCCACTACAACTATACAAAACAATACTTTTTACTAATAGTGGGGGTTTTAAAATCACTGCTAAAATTATATGAAATAATAACTTTTTAATAATAATAATGAGAGTTTAGAATTGTAACACCCCGTATTTTAAAATCATAAACTATTACAAAATGTGAAATCGATAAATTTAGCTCGATTAATTTTTGGTTGATATAATTACAGCTTAGGATTATATATTTATAATCGAGGGTTTGGATTGAAAATAAAATAAGGACTTGATTGCACAAAATTATAAAATTTAGGGAGTTAATGTGGAGAAGTAAAAAGTTGGAGGACTTTAAAATAATTAAATTTGGACCTAGTTTCCAAAAAAAATAAAAATATTAGGGGTCAATGTGCAAGGCTTAAAAGTTAAGGACTCAATTGAGGGCTTAGGACTAAATTGAAAGTAATGAAGAATGTTAGGGGTGTAAATGAAGTCGGTTAAAAGTTTTGTGGCCAAATTTGAAGAAGCTGAAAATATCTTTATATTTATAGAATTAGGGATGAGACATATTCAAATTCTAAAAAATGGCCCAACCTTTACCCTACAGGTGAATCATCAAAGGACAACCGTAAAATTGAAAACCAATCGGACAAAAAATGTTTCACTTGTCATGGTGAACTCACCCATACCAAACACCACCAAAAACAACCAGTGAAATTGTTGAAAAATGTAACCCGACAGCGAGCAATGGTGGAGGTGGTGGTTGGGCCACTTCCAGCAACGGGAATAGATAGGAAGTAGAGGGGTTCGATTGGATTTTTATGGGCTACGTGATGGTGGAGTCAATTTGAAGATTCGAGCAGTGATGGTGCGTCAATTGAGGTAGTGGCGTGACGGCAGCGTGGCAATTTTTGGTGCAATTAAACGGCTAAACGGCGGTTGATTGAGTAATTATTTGAGGGGTTTTGCTCGTCGTGGTGAGGCATGCCTGGTGGTGATACTAGTTTAGTTTTCAGCAGTGGCATGTGGCAGCGATTCTGGGCAGTTTGCTTAGAGTTTAATTCCGGACTCATCTGGGCAATTCTCAGTTGATGACTGAATTTTGATTCGACCCAATTTGGGTAATTTTCAATAAGCAAATTTTAATTTGATTAATTCATTAAATGTAATTAAATTTTCGAGTCAAAGTTTAGTTATGACAGGAACCGAGACCATTAAACTATAGTTTAGCCCAAGTTATGGATTAATCTTATTAAATCAAGATTTTTAAATTATAGTCAACTCAAGCTGATGATTTAATTTTATAAGTGTTGAGCTAAGCATTAATTGTAAGACCCAATCTCGATAAGTTAAGGAGGATATATTTATATTGTATCATTAGACCTAATAACAAGACCTATTTAAACTAAATAGGATTATATCCAAATTCGAGTTTTAAGTCAGGTGAATGTTGGAATGAAAATAAATTATTAGATTATGTTGAGACCTTCCGTAAGATTTTAGCAACTAGTTTACTGACGTGTCGAGTTGAAGAATATAATAGGTAACTGTCTTGCATTTCTGTGTGACATGGAATTTGAGAATTATGACTGAATAGTTAGAGTAATTAAGGAACTTGAGGAGAATATTTAAGTGTATTAAGAATTAGAATTCAGATATCGTAATCGGTGTTGGGTTTAGATTATTTACTTTGAATTTTAAATCAATTGGGAAGCAAGATTATGAACTATTTAAACATCTAAGAATTATCAGGACTGTGTCAGAATACCTTTGAGTTGATAAAAATGTTTGCTATATTTATAGTTGAGATCAGATGATTGATAGAATGATAACTTAAGTTATCTTATGACAGTTCTCGAGTTGACGAGGAAACCATGACTTGAGCGACCACGAGTAGGAATTTCTCTGCATTTATCAGGTGAGTTTATATTCAATAGTATGAGATTCTTTGCAAGGGAAATAATATAGATATTTGTTACTATATCCTGTTCATATGCTTTTTTTCAATCTGTGAGTTAAAAATAGTATTCCACATCGCCCTTCTATATTGAGCGCATCTGTTGTCTTTGATTAACATCGCTTTATCTTAAATTGGTGATTGTGTTGTGAAAGCTACAAATGATTTCGAAATATATATATTTTATCGCCATGTCTTCTTGGAAACCAACCTAGTGCTGAGTCAATTTTTTGGTAACATGGCGACTTGATTTGCACTGTGAAATATTGTTGAGCACTAATTATTAGTTACTGATACTGAATTGATTATTGATACCCTTGGGGGTGGGCCCTAGGATCAGTACCGAAAGACGATCGAGCTGTATGAACCGACGTTGGCTAATCTCCAATCGATACCCTATTCTAGTTATCCTGTCTCCTAACTAGTTGGAGGTAACTGTCTATGAGCGGGATAAGGCATGTAGCTGGCCATGTCATCTATTTGTGATTATTAGAGCTGATCACTCAAGCTAGAGGATAAGTGTTTCTGTATTTTGAAAGTGGAGAGACAAGGTAAGAGAACTACCAATAGCGTGTTTTGTAAAGGTATTATGGATTTCACCTTTAGTATTATTTAATCTTGTTATTTGTTCCTTGCCTATATCCTCTATTCAATTTCTCAAGTTAATGTTTATATTTTGAAACCCCAGTGAGAGATAATGAATTTTGTGAAGTCTCATAATTGGTATGGGACAATGATGGGATGGATCATTTTTAAATTTTGAATAAAACCTTCTTCACAATTTCTGAAAATATTTATATTTTTACTTACCTCTACTATTTGTGAAATTGTCACCTTGTTGTTATAGTTAAATTATCTTACAAAGTCATTCGGACTTACGTTCTATTGTTATTTCTTTTGTTCTTTACCCTAAATATAATCATGTAATGAAAATAGATCTACGAAGGCAAAACATGAGGTAGTGAGGGTGATAGAAGTGTTGAGTGCCATTCAGAATATCTCGATTCAAAATTCAACACTCGATAAATGTTGTTATAAAAGTTAATTATTTTGAAAATTTTGAAGAGTGTATTTTTTGTTATAGTAAGAGTGGTGGTATAAGGTAGGTAACACCTCGGTCAGAAGCAAGTGCCTCCTGGCCAGAACGTTACAAGAATCATCTATAAATAAAAAAAAAATCATAGGTTTAGGCTGAAGAACTCCCGCTAAAAATTAATAGGACTTGTAACTGCAGGAGTTTGGTGAACCTCCACTAAAGAAATTTTTTAACCATCACTACATTTAGTTATAACCGTTGCTAAATTTGATTTTTTTTTTTAGTGTTAATAACTCCAACTACTTTGATCCTTTTTTTTTACCAAATAGTTATCGGTGGTCCAATATTTGCAATTTGCTCCCATACTCTATATTAAATATCCATAGGAGAAAATGCAGTATTCAATCATATTGAGTGTTCAATCATATTGAACAAGTAATCATCTTCATAAGTATGAACCCAAAATATTTTCTAACAAGAGCAAATATAAAACCTACAGTCCACATTCAAAACTCATGAAAAAATAATCAAACAAATTATTTCAAAAATCTAAAGGTCTATGAATTACAAAGTAGTTTTAACCTGCCAAAACAAGGAACTCATAATCCATATTCAATTTTGTTCTTTAAAAATATTATTCTAAACATTTATATTCTTTCAGAAGGCACTACGAAAACAAACCAAAATCATTGATAGGTAGAAGGAACATGAAACTCATAACCTCAAAGCTCGTGTAAATTAACATACCAATTTAGATTAGCCCAAAAATGACATATCCACACATATGCAGATTGAAAAACAACGGCATTTTTTCTGTGTTTCGTCCTCAAACCTTGCATTAGCAACGCCTTCAATGAAAAATTGCATTAATTTGGACCCATTGTATCCTACCTTCAATTGCTTCTTCAGCAACAAGAAAGTATACTACTACAAAGGTTTACCTAGGAAAATTTAATCCAAACTATTCAGTTTATCAAAGCCTCTTTTGTCTGTAAAATAGGGGTTATAATATCAAGTTTTAAATAACCACAATTTATATAAAAACTTCTTTTATGATAACATAAGCTCAATATTATAATGACTTTTAAATTTTTTCTTTAATTTGGTAATTGACTATGAAGTTTTTACTTTATATGACTGATATCTTTGTAATTATGCAAATTTGATATATATTTTAGATACATGTCAATTTTTATTATAATGAATGTGACAATATGTACAAATATTATAATTAGTCAAAAATATTTTAGGTATGCAAGACTTGTGTGCAAATGATTGCTAGCTAGTAATGCAAAAGATTAAGGCTTTCTTTATTTTGTTTTATGATATAGTGAATTAAATAGGGGTGGCCATTTTTTACGTGGCACAATAACACAATATGAACCAACACGATATTATTGGATTTGGATTGAGGGTTATTTGTGACCCGATAAGCAATGTGAAAATTATGAGTTTGTTTGAATTTGATTTTGGATTACCCGATGAACAAGATAATTTTATTGAGTAACCTGCCAACCTGATCCAATCCAATTCGATCCAAATTTTTAAGAAAGGAAAAAAAAAAGTGTATATGTACGCTATTTTTTATAAATTAATATCTATGTACTTATTCTTTGCAGCAAACCTTAATAGGAAGAATAGAATAGCAATGAAGAGATATAATTGAAATTAAAAACTAAAATTTGTTATACATTTTGTATTTTTAATTAATGACTTGATATTATTTTTGAATAATTTATTTGAGATTAATTTTATAATGAATTGATGATTATTATTTACTATTTGATACTCGACTACTATTGTTGGAAAGATTATTAATGACTATTGGGAGGGATCATATTTCTTTACTGAAATTCAATTTCATGGTTGTTAAAATTGAATTGTGCATGAACTTTTGGTTTAACATTAAAATTTCTATCTTATTGATCTTGTACAAGAAATTGTACAAAGTTTAATTACCAAATTCCTCCGCGGTACAAAATTTGGGCTGCTAGAGCATAAAGTTGACCTTTTCCAAATTTTTGGTATGAATTAATTTTTTTCAAATTCGTGGTATAAGTTGATTCTTTTATTAAGATTTTAGTTGAATATAAAATTTTATATTTTTTTCAAATGATTTATTAATAAAGAATAATCACAAGTTGAAATAAGTTGGTACAAAAACCGACTTATTTGGTTGAGTACTTTTCAGTTTAAGTTTAGGTTGAACAAAATTTATAATATTTCCACCTCAATTCGATATGAAACAACCCAATACAACATAATTGTCACCCCTAGAATTAAGTCCCTAAGGGCAAAAATGTAAAAACAAACCAAAAGGGCCTAACTAAATAAATAATAAATGAAAAGGAAGGCTATTGAGCCCAATTAATTAACCCACCAAGAAGGGCATATAGACCCTACTAAGTCAAAGTCCACCAAGAAAAAAATACAATAAATATTAAGTTTCAAAGCCAAATAGAGTATGAAAATCATGAAGAGCACCGACTACTCTTTCAAGAAACTTCCAAGAAAAAATCACCTCTTGTTTTGATAAATCTCTAGAAAATTCACTAATTAAAATATACTACAATTAGGACATGTACTTATATTAATTAAATTCTTAATGTCGGTGTAATTTCTGACTTGGTAATCTATATATATGGACTTTAAGTTTGTAAAGTGATGTCAGGGGGAAATAAGAGAGAAAGTAAAAGAAAAAGAAAGAGTGGTGTGCGGCAACAAATTGAGTGTGAGGATTGTGTGTTGTATACTTTGTTTTCATAAATCAAATATATATAATCTTGAGTGCTCCTTGCATTTCCTTGCATATATTATTACTTGGCATTTATCCTCTCGTTTTCTCTACAAGTGATATCGAAGTAGGTGATCGAGAATCATTAATAATGTGTTTGAGATATATTGACTAAGGTCCACAAAACCAAGTGCACAAGGTCGAGGTGCCATTGGTGTGCAGTCTGGGACTGTGAAGCTAATCGATCCGGATCAAGCTTACTTGGTCAAGGCTTACCAAGTCACAATGGCATATATGTCCACTTTGGTAAGTGGAATTGAAAAATTTAATAATAATAATTATAGCACCTGGAGTGTTTGTATGTAATTTTACCTACTCGGTCAAGATCTACGGAGTATCATTGGAGGAAATGAAACCCAACCTCCAATAGAAGATGATGATTTAAAAAGTTGGAAGGTCCAAGTTGGAAAAGCCATGTACGCTTTATCAATAGCCATGGAGGATGATTTACTACAGCAGATAATAGATGCAAAAACACTGAAAGAAGCATGTGATACAAGTACTTGAAGGGATATTCGCTCAGACAAATGATGCCAAGTTATAATAGCTCGAGAATGAACTAATGTTGGCTCACTACATGATATGATGGCAAGTGAGTATTTTACCAAAGTTAAATCTTTATGTCAAGAAATTTCCAAATTAGATTCTCAAAATGCAATTACCATACAAGAATAAGGAATATCACAATCCATGGGTTGCGATCCAAGTTTCTTGGTCTTGTTATAGCAACCCGTGGATGGGTATATGGGCCAACTTTAAATGAATAGAAAAATATATTGAAAAATCAAGAGGCTTTAGATAAACAAATGTCTAAAACCTCAATCAAAGATGAAAAGAAGACTTTTTATAGTGGGAAGAAAAATGCCCCAAGAGATCAGAAGATTGTGAGACTAAAGGATGAGAAATGTAATGCAAAGCAAGGAAGATTTCAAAGGAGGTTGCAAAGAAAAAATTAGCAACAAAGGGGAGTTCAAATGTTCAATCAAGCCAAAATAAAACAAGAGAGAAGACTTTTCATCACAAAAATAATCGGTGTTATAATTGAGGTACGAAAGGGCATTATGCTCGAGACTGTCGATATAAACAAGCAAAGGGAATATGGCAACATTATCTCAAATTCAAAATGAAAATGAAGAAGAATGGGATCTCCAAGCCTCTTTTGCTATCGAAGAAATAAAAAGAAGAAACGATGAAGGAAGTGTTACTCTTGTGTACAGAGAAAGAGACTGCGCCTGCAATCGTAAGTAAGAACTTGATTAATTATGATAATAACTGGATTGTGGATTTTAGATGCTCTAACTACATGACAGGAGATAAAGAAAATGAGTAAGTATGTATGAATATAAAAGAGGACGAGTTGTGATTACCACCAGTAATTCTAAATTACCAATCACTTATATTGGCAAGATAGTGATTGTACCTCGGCATAGCTCGTGGCAAATGCAATTGCAGAACGTGTATCACATATTAGGTATGAAAAAAAATTATTATTAGTATCACAATTAACAGCATCCAAAAATTATGTAGTGTTTGGGCCAAAAGATGTAAAGATATACCTAAGTCTCGAATTGACATGCACACCACTTATGGAGGGCCAAAAAGTAAAATATGTTTATGTGATGTCAGCTTAAGATGCCTACGTGGATAAAACTCGTAGAAATGAGACAATCAAACTGTGGCATGAAATAGTGTGGCATATGAGTTATCATAAATTAAAGGTAATGATGAAGAAATCTATGCTTAAGGGGTTTCATTAATTAGATGTTCGAGAAGATATAGTGTGTGTAAGATGTCAGTAGGGGAAAGCACACTAATTACCCTACAAGTAGTCAAAGTATAGAGCCAAGGAACGTCTTGAATTAGTGCATTTAGACATACTCGGCACAATAAAACAACCATCCATCAGAGACCTCCAATACATGATCACCTTTATTGATGATTTTTCAAAGTATGTATGGCTAGATTTCTTAAAAGAAAAATCGAAAGCATTAAGCAAATTTAAGAAATTTAAAGAAGAGGTGAAAAATCAACTTGGTTGCAGAATACGATGTCTACGTACAAATAATGGAGATGAGTATACCTTGCACGAGTTCTCAAAATATCTAAAGGAATGCAAGACACATAGGCAAATAAATTGTCCAAATACTCCACAATAAAATAGAGCAGCAAAAAGGAAGAATAGACATATTGTAGAGATGTGCAGGAGTATGCTCTATGTGAAGAATGAACCACTTCGATTTTGGGTTGAGTGTATGAAGACAATTGTAGATGTGATCAATAGGTTTCCTCAAGCAAAACTTAGATTTGTATCCCTATTTCAGAAGCTATGGAAGATCAAGCCCACGGTAAATCATTTTTGAGTATTTGGATGCATATGCTATGTTTTCATCCCTACTAATCTACATAGTAAATTCCATAAGAAAGTAATATGTAGCATTTTTATGGGCTATGATAATGAAAAAAAAGGCTGGAGATGTTATGATCCTATAACAAGAAAGTGCTATATTTTTTGAAATGCGGTGTTTGATAAGTCATCATCTTGGTGGACACCGTATTTAGTAATATTGCCCGATTCAAGAGAAATAGAGGGAAAAAAAGAAAGAACATTGAAAAAGAAAAAGATAATTCCACTAGAGTGTAGAAGAAGTTGAGAAACTGACTTATGTCGAAAAAGTAAAATCTCCATGGAGAACAAGTGTTTATCAGCGAACTTTGGAAGAAGAACTGTAGAACCAAACTAAGGAGACTCAAGGAATGGAGACTCAACCTCAACTTAGAAGGTCTACAAGACAAAGAAGGTCAAATCCTAAATATGCTAATGCGATAATGGTAGAAGTTGATAAGATGAAAGAACCTCTCTCATTTGAGAAAGCCTCCTTGAAAGAAGAGTGGAAAAAGGTTATGGAAGAAGAAATAGAAGCCCTGAAGCAAAACGAGACTTGGGAATTAGTACCAAGGCCAAAGGATATAAAACCCATATCATGTAAATGGGTTTACATGATAAAGAGTAAACTGGATTGATCAACTGAGAGATATGAAGCACAACTAGTGGCAAGAGGATTTTTGCAAAAGTATAGACTAGATTATGATGAGACATTCAATCCAATTGCAAAGATCACTACAGTACGCGCTCTTTTAGCTTTAGCAATAAACAAGGATTGGAAACTTTGGCAATGGACATGAAGAATGCATTTTTACATGGAGAATTAGATAGAGTAATTTACATGGAGCAGCAACAAGATTTTGAGAGCAAAACACAACCAACTTATGTGTGCAAGCTAAAAAAGGCACTTTATGGGCTAAAGCAAGAACTAAGAGCATGGTACAGGAAGATAGCACAATTTTTAACTCAAAGTAAATATACTATGGCGCCAGCAGATTCAAGCCCATTCGTGAAAATTCAAAATGACAAGATTATAATCATGCTTGTCTATGTGGATGATCTAATCATCACAGGAGATGACCAAAAAGAGATACAACAAATTAGAGCCAACTTGTCAGTCTGTTTTCACATGAAAGAACTTGAGGAGTTGAGACATATCCTTGGGCTTGAAGTAGAAAAAGATAAAAATGTGGTATATTTACGTTAGCATAAGTATGCCGAGGAACTACATGAGAAGTATGGGATGTTAGAATGCAAGCCCATCTCAACTCCAATTGAGGCTAATGCACAATTATGTTCTATCAAAGGAGATGACCTTGAAGATGCCATGATGTATAGGCGAATAGTCAGCAACCTCATTTATCTCACCATGACACGAAAAAACATATCATATGCAATAGGAATGATAAGTCGACCTGTGCAGAATCCAAAAAAGCCCCATTTGGAAGCCATAGGGAGAATTTTACGCTATGTGAAGGACACTCAACAATTGGTTACATATTTAGCCTTGGAAAACGACCAATTTCTTAGTACAGCAAAATACAACCAACAGTCACATTATCTAGCACCGAGGCAGAGTATCGAGCAGCAACTGTGGTGGCTCAAGAGAGTACATGGCTGATGCAACTTATGAAGAATCTTGGGCTATCAAATAATCACTTTGTGCAGATATATTGCGACAACCAATCAGCAATACGTCTCACAAAGAACCCAGTGTTTCATGCAAGAACCAAGCACATGGAAGGACATTATCACTTCTTGCAAGAAAAGGTATTGCAAGGCAAAATTGAGATGAGACATGTGAAGACATAAGACCAAGTTGCAGACATTTTACTAAAAACCTCAACACAGCAAAATTTGAAGAATTAGAAGACAACTTGGCATGACAAAAAAAGAAGTAGCATGAGAAAGAGTAGTTGTTGAGGGGAAGTAATGAAGATTATCGACTACTCTTTCAAGAAACCTCTAAGAAAATATCATCTCTTGTTTTGATAAATCTCTAGAAAATTCACTAATGAAATATACTACAATTAGGACATGTGCTAATATAAATTAAATGCTTAATGTCGATGTAATTGCCAACTTGGTAATCTATATATATGAACTTTCTGTTTGTAAGGTGATGTAAGAGAGAAATAAGAGAGAGAAAAAAAGAAAAAGAAAGAGTCGTGTGCAGCAACAAATTGAGTGTGAGGATTGTGTATTGTACACTTTGTTTTCATAAATAAAATATATATATATATATATATATATATATATAATGTTGAGTGCTCCTTGCATTTCCTTGCATATATTATTACTTGGCATTCATCCTCTCTTTTTCTCTACAAATCATTTGCAAAAAATTGAGAGTGCAAACTCTCTAATTCGCATTTCCAAGGAAAGAGCTCTAAAACTTCGTTGATTTCTTAAAAAGATCCTAATACTTTTTTTTCAGCAGCATCATTTTAAGATATATTAGAAACGAAAAGGCTCCAACGAATTTAAGAGTTTTTCTACAAAATGTATATCGTGAGAATCGTAAGTGCATTAAGAAGGAGGGTTCGCATCTATACATATAGTACGGCCAAGCAAAGCACTCCCAAAAAAGGACACAAAGCACGCATAACAAAAAAATAGGTTCCATCATATAGGTATCTTCTCTGTGAATTATCTTTTGGTTTTCAAGTCCTCAACAATTTCAAAGGATGCAATTCATTGAAATCTAAGAATTGAGTGTACTCAATCGCCACCAACAAGGAAGGTTTGCTAGCATATTTACTGAGATCCATGGTTGAATTTAAGTTAAGGCAGACAATCATTGTGATTTTGTTTCTGTTTCCGACTTACTTAGACCTCAGTAACAAAAGGCAGTGGAAATATTTAAAGGAAATAATTTTGTAAAAAAAAAAAAAAAGAAATGTATAAAGAATAAACGATATTTAATTTTACTTTTTAAGAAATATCCTTTCACTATAAATATTTATATATATATTTTTATCAATTAATAGTGTCACATTAAATTTTTATATTATTTTATGCCATTATATTTATTATAATAGTATAAAAAATTTATGTTTGTATTAGAACAGTAATTGATCTAAAAAATATATATTTTAACTTGACGTAATATGATTCTTTTAACAAAAAATTAAGGTAAAAAAAAAGTAGTTTTGAAGAAAAGATATTTTATTTTGGAAAAATATTTTAATATTTTTTTATAAAAAACAATCAAACAAAGCCTAATTTTTTGGGTCTCTAAAAGAAAAACAAATGAAACTGGAGTCTTGCGTGGTTTATTGGTCAATGAACCAATCCGAGATAGTCGGTGGACTTTGTGGCTCAGAGTCGCTCGACCTCAGCAAACATTTTAGCCCAAAACTATGTGCTGTTTAAGGATTCAACCGCACCTTCTCTAAAACCGACAATACCTACGGCGTCTGCCTCTATCCCTTGTCCGTCTCCGCCACCGCCCCCCACCCAAACCCCC
>JACGDI010005859.1:369032-389337 GCA_014898725.1 Jacaranda copaia
CGCAGATTTTCCGAGGACATCAGATTGTGCAATTTGCTTGGATTCTTTTCAAGAAGGAGATGAGTGTAGGAATATACCGGTTTGTAAGCACTTGTTTCACGCGAAATGTGTAGATAAGTGGATTAGGAAGAAGCCCACGTGCCCCGTTTGTCGAACCCGGGTTGATTTGGATCCTACAGGATTACCGGGTTCGAGAATCAGCGGTGATGATCAATGGAAGAGGCTTTGGGCAGTTAATTTTGAGGAGGGCACTTCTCATTGAAGAAACTTCTGTTATGGCATTGGAAGCATAGACATTTGAAGGAACTTTTGTTATGCAGATGGATTAGCTTTTGTAAGTCCTGAAATTTTGTGATTTTACTTTTATTTTTTAACTAATTTCAATCGTGTATGGAGACATATCCTCTTTGGAGATGATCATATAAAATCACTATGTTTAGTTTCTTCTTTCAGATTTTATTTGATGGCTAAATTTTTGGCGGATTGATTTTATGATTTATATAGTTCTTGAGCATAATTGCATTGACTCAAAGAAAAGGGGCTGAGGCATTTAATATATGCTGCATAAATTGGTATGTTAATTTTTTGTTAAGGAAATTATGGAGATTATACAAAGTTTTGGGAGAAATTGCTCTCTAGGGTTGTATTTAAAAGAAGACATCTTTGTGCCGAGGATGCCAAAGAGTACTCAGATTGAGTTCATGAAATAAGGCTTTGTTCGAATGTGAATTGGATAGGGAGAATAGATTTTGGGAAGAGGGGTTGGGGAATGTGATGAATGTTTGTTTGTATTTTGGATGGTAGGTAGAGAATGAATTGGAAGAAAATTGTTTATTTGTTTGCGATTTGGGAGGGGACAAGATGTTGCATTAATAACTTTTTGGTTGGATTTGTGGGGTGAAACGAATATTTAAAAAGTATTTATATATATGTATATATAGATTAAATGAGTGTATATATATGTAATGTGAATGGGAAAATTTATGACAAATAGTTAGTATTGGGGAATGTATTAGAGTGTGAATGGTAAGGGTATTTTGGAGAATGAATTTTGTATTTTAGGAGTAAGGTTGGGGAATGTATATTGTTTGTTTGTTTACTTTTTGAGAGTTGGAAAATGGATTGGAAGTATCTAAACAAACAAGCCCTAAATTTATGAACAAACATGTTAAGAAAACCATAAAAAAATAAAAAATAAAAATCCATCATGGAAGCGAAAGAGGATCTGATGAATGACTTATTTCGATTGAGCTGAGGGATTGTTGGATGGAAGCAAATCCTGGCTTTTCTTGGTGACTTTCTTTCATTATTTTAGAAGAGATCTCTCTTTGATAGGACAATGAAGAAAGGTATATTTTTTACTGCTAGGATTTCATATATACGTTCACAGTTCCACTTTCAAAAGCTGTATGGATTCACGAAAACTCTGTGATAGAGACCAAAAAAGAGATGCCAAAGTAGAAGCAGAATGTTGATTCAGTAATATCTTTACTTTGATTCTGTTTAGGCTGCTTTGGATAAGCCATTAAATGAATCATTTCTAACAATTTTTGAAAGGTACTTTGAATTGGACTTGGCCTATAAAATTGACAAGATAATGTTGACTATTTATCATCCATGTCCATCCGGTCAGGGTTTATATATCAAACAATATATTGTTCAATATGTCTTGAGATAACTCTCATCTATGGTCCTTCCTCCCCAGGTATCATGCTCAGTTTTAATACTGAATAAACTATGTAGGCATGATTTTTTACTCTAAAAAGTCAAGTTACTTCAGATTTGTGGCTTTGTTTGTCATAATCAGAAGCAGCAGGGAATATCTTCTATCCATGTTATTTCCTATGAAATATTCAGTTTTACATGTAACCGTCAACTCCTTGAAACTTGCTTCAAACAAATGATCGAGAAACTTCCGTTCTTGAATGAACTGAATATAAGTGAGACGGCCACAAGAATTGTGCCACTTGGTCGCAAGTGGTCACTTAACAGCATTCAATGCATATTTGAAATCTATATCATCTTTTTTGTTTTTTTTTCTTGGTGGTTGATAGTTGGTTTTGATTGGGAAATATGAGTTTCTGTTTCCATCAGTTCCTTATATATAATCTATTTGAAGATATACAGATGTTTTTTGAACATATTTCCCTATTTTTATGATAGGGAGTGAAATGTAGTTCTTCAGGGAAATGAGTTTGCTGTTCTTTTTGTTTTTTTCTCCCATCACACACTTGCTGTTGCTGATTTCTCAGAGGGACCTTGGAAGTTCTCTTGGCTGCTAGTTGAGAAGAACTCAAGAATCTGTCGTGTAATCAACATGTCTGTTGACTGCTTATAGTTTCTTAAATATAAAATATAATGGGGTAGATTTGCCATTGTGGTACAAGAAGCCTTTGTAACACATATATTAATCCTGGCAAGAACTCATTCATACTTGCATGCATGTGTATCATTACTCCTACACTACAAAACAAGTACGGCCATCTATGTGTATAAAATTGCAATGCCTAGCAGGCCAAGAGGAGCCTTGGGGTTGGCATTTGTAAGGTGAATTTCTTTTTGAGTGGTTATATTTCTAGTTTCAAAGTAGCGTTTTTCTTACATATTTCTGCCTTGCAGGTACGACCACGAAGTTTCTAGCTGTGAATCTTATTCAGGTAAGCTTCTCAGAAGTACCGCTTCCCTGATTTTCAAGAAAAGTGCACGCAGGAAATCCATCTTATCCGACTTTTTATTTCTGTGAATGTTTTGCATAAGTCAATGCAAATGAAAGTTTCTTGAGTTGCTCTCTGAATAAAGTGAAACATTATAAAAATAAAATAAAATAATTGAAATCCGGGTGGTAGAGAGTCGGATCAACCTGCATATTTATCAAATGACTAGATAAGAGGCCCAATTTCCTGGGAATCAAAGTTCTGTTTCGTTTCCGCGACTTTTCAAAGGCCTACAGTCGAGGATGACTAGTCAAACTATGAACTTTTCCATTCGCGGTAGAGAACATCCCATCTTTTGCATTACATACTGAACCTATTATAAATTACACAAAAATGGTCAACGCGTCTGTACCATATTCATACCCACAATGTTTAGGTCATCCTAAGAAGCACACCAGGAAACTGACTAAGCTATTTTGAGCAATGAGTACTTTTTTTAAAGTATCAGTCTTGCTTTACCGCTGTGGGTCCAAGGACCATTTCAAATCATGATAGGAAACCCCAAGTATAAATAGCTTGTTGCATCCATCATATTGGAACACGCCAGAGGTGGTCTGTAGATCTGAACCTTAAATTTGCAATGGAATTCTTCGAAGCACATAGTTTCTTGATAATTTTAAGTGAATCAATCAAACTTCTTCCCAAGAATGGGAAACTCCTGGCATTCGTATCCGTATTTTCAGTAGTCTTACATTCAAGTTTTTTCTTCTTGTTCAGTTATTCCCTCCAATCCTTGATGGCCAATATGTTCGTCAATTTCCAGCTATCTTTCATGCCTGATCCTAGTTCTTTTGATACGTCCGATCCCACTTCTTTTACACCCAAGACAGGTTCAAACCCTGCCCAAATCACTGGCCTGCTTGGCCAACTGAAAGAAGATTTTGCAATTCTTTTTGCAGTGTTGGTTGTTTTCCTTCTCGTCTCTTCAATCATCTCGTTCTTCTCTGCCATTTCAACAATTCTAGTATCATCCGTCTCCTACAGAGCCAAGAACCTGTCACTAAAGGAGCTATTTACGATGATTGGGAGAACATGGACACGGCCTATGATTACTAGCTTCTACGTATCGGGTCTTGGGATTGGCTACAATGTCGTTGTTGTTATGCTGGTTGCCCCTCTCCTTATACACCCTAATCTTGCTGCCTTTTATGCCGGCATTTTTATTGCAATTACTGCTTTCATTTACTACCTCTACTTGTTTGTTGCCTGGGGCTTGGCCGTCGTGGTTTCAGTTGTAGAAGAAAGTTGCTACGGGATGGAAGCCATGGGGAAAGCTGCAGCACTCGTCAAGGGCAATAGGTTTCATGGTTTCTTGGTCCACATTTGTTTCAACCTTGTGGGTTTGATCATATTCCAGGGTTACAAGATGATAGTGGGTAATAACGGGTTAATGAATCCTATAATGTATGGATTGTTTTTAGTAACGGTTTCTGTTCTGGCAAAGATTTTGCTAGTTGTGGTGTACACAGTATTGTACTTTCAGTGTAAGAAGCACCATGGTGAAGAGATAGAATTGCATAGTACTCTTCAGTATACTACGCTGCCAACTGCCCAGTTGGCTAATGATATGCCCTAATTATGGTCTTTACACGTAATGATGTAATGCATCTTGTGTTCTGCCTATTCTTTCAATTGTTTTTTTCGTAATTATGTACTGGTCCTCGGCCTACGACGTATTAGCAGATATTTTTAATTATTATTTTCTTTTCTATCAATGGCAACTTCTTATACGTTAATCGATGTTTATCGTTAGAAACACTTCTTAGTATTTCCTTGCAGCTTTAGCATTTTTTTTTACCATTTTTATTTTTCAGTTTTTATTGTATTTATGAAAAATATTTTGAAAAAATTTACTAGAAAATGTATAAAAAATAGAAATTTATTTTGTTTTTGTTTTGAGGATGGTATTTTCTACTGTAAATATTTTTTATCTAAGCTTGTTATTTAATTATTAATGTCGCGTCAAGTTTTCAAATTATAATATATATTTGTTTATGTTATGTTGTACTATTATAATAAATAACAAATATATTTATGAAATAAGGATCGGCAGATATATATATATATATATGCTAATGTGATGATTTGAATATATATATATATATATATTACATAGTGATTGGGGCATTTAAGTACAACAATGATTAAAAGTTTTTAAAATATTTCGAGGGCATAGAAAACATTGCTTCAGCGAGGGGATGGAGGATTTGTTTGGTTTCATTTTGAAATAACGAAAATATTAAAAAATAAAATAAAAAGAGTTCTAATATCTCATTAGAATGACATTGCTAGATCATATAAAGGCATCATAAATGTTTAGGGAATGTTTAGTTATGTTTTTTGTGTGACTTCTTTATGTGTTTTAAGAGAATAAATTATTGAAAAACGTAAAAGTTGATTTTTACTAAGAGATTAAATTATTGAAAAATGTAAAAGTTGATTTTTAGTATGTTTGTTTATGCTTTGGGAAAGATATTTTTTATACTGTAGCAGTCATATTAATATTTTTTTATTGAATTTTTAGGATGAAAATAGAATTGAATAATTGTTTAACATTAGAATAATAAAAATATATATATTGAAAAGTATGCATTTTAGAGGAAAAATGAAGATATATTTAATTATATTTTCACAAAATATTATTGTTTTGGAAAAACATAACTAAACATTTTCTTAACTTTTTAATATTTTATGTACAAATCAAATTATTGGATTTTATCTAAAATTATGAATTATGGGAATCTTATAAAAATATCATAAATTTTTGACTTTCTAACATCCTTGTGTGTAAATCAAACAAGTTACAAAAACGTCTGGTAAGAAATTTGAGGTGTACCTGGGCAAAAATAGCTATCCAATGCAATGGCGTACTGGATAGAAACTCAAGCAAATCAAGACGCAAATGAAAAGAAGACACTCAACTGTTTAAGTGGATGAGAAAATTCCAACGTTGTCCGTAAATCCTTCCATCTACGGCCACGTTAAACTCTTCGAATGCACACGGAGAAGTTCTTGAAAAATAACGAAAGAAAACATGTCGACTTCTTTGGCACTGCCTATTATCAATGGGGGCAGCCCGTTATCCCCACGGCAATTATCTGCCTCTAATTTTCATTCTTCTGCTGGTATCAAGTAAGTTCTATAAAAACTCTCAAAAACCCAGATTTTCTTTGTGCTTAATTGTTCTTTTGCTTGAAGCCCATCAAAATCTTGATCTTCTATACTTAACTCTATAATTAGATTTTTGTAGTATTTCCTTTTCCTGGAAGTGGTCTTTTCTACTCTCTTTTAGAAATATATCAGAATTATTATTTCAAGAATTATCACTTATTCTGCATGCTGTGAATTGTGAAAAGGGTGTGTTCTTCTTCTTTGATTTGTGTAAAATGATGGAGGATGCTAGATTTTTATATTAATATTATTGGTCCATTTCTTTTGCCAAATCTCATTTGACTTATTTTAGGGGTGGCTTTGGCAGTCTGTTTCTTAGCAATTCCTCATGAAAAATCTTTATCTTTTAGATGTCTTTAAGGAAAAATCATCATTTTTTGACATTTCTATTGAAGAGGAGTAGGCTGGGATTCGAGTAGCAGGGGTTTTGACCTTTTACATTATCCTGTTTTCACTTAGCTTTTTGGACTGAATATGGAGCTATATTTTGGGTAAGAATGGTGCAATTACGTAGAAACTTCATATTTAGGATGCGACTGGTTAACCCCTTGGCTATTGTTTAAGTTGGAGACTCTGAAATGCATTGCACAGAATATGTCTTATTGTTGCACAAATCAACCGCTAATATGGCCTGGGGCCAAGGCAGGTTACATGGGATGTTTACAAACATTCGAAACATAAAAATTAATTAAATATACGTATATCTTAAAAAATTAAATCTCATTTGGACTTGGCCTGCAAGATGTTTCTAATTTTTTTTTTTTTTTGCCCCTTTGAAAGAAAAGACATGATTATTGAACCATTTATCATTGGTTGTATTTCAATGTCCTTAGCTGCCCTCTCTCTTCTAGGAGGGGATTGCAACAAGAGCAGCATGTGAGATTGTTTCCTCGAAGAACAAGGAGTCAAGCAATCCACGTCTTGGCAAATCCAAATGTATGCACCACCCAAGGCTTCCGCATGTATAATGCCAATATATTGGTTTGAATATGGTGCAAGCTGTATGTAGGTATGTGATTAGTAATATGCAACCAGTGAGTACGTCTCACAGTTAGACTCAATTGCTTGAATAAAGGTTGCTTGTAAGCTGTAAACATTTACTGAGTTAATGGTTGTTTATATACAAATGAGACCTCGAAGTGGCGATTTTGTGCCAAATAGGCCTAGATACTTTTCGTGGCGGCCAAACTTTTCCTTGGGTTCTGTTGTTGCCAAACTTTTCCTTGGGTTCTGTTGTTGCCAAACTTTTCCTTGGGTTCTGTTGTTCGATTAATCTTGAGCTGGAAGTATAGTGACCATTCACCAGTAAATGTTTTAGCTAAAGAAAATACAAATTTTCCGCCCGTCCAATGGTTGACGGTATCATTGAAAGAAAAATCAAATAAATAGAAGGAAGAGTAATTTGAGAAGAAACCAATTCAATCACTTTTCCCCAATTACCAGCTACAAGCTGCCAGCATCACCACCAAATCATCATCATCCCAAGTTTTTTGTTGCTACCCTTAACATCCACTGTGAGCCTTCTTAACTTACCCCACTTCTCTCCCCTTCTTAACCATTTTCCTATTTGATTCCACCAATTGCTGTCATCAGCTGACCATCACTAGCCAATGGTGTGACCTTGCATCTATGCTATGTGATAATAACGATGGATTATTTGGGATTAACTGGCAATATCAGTGGATCAAAGTCTTTGAAAAATTGATCATTTGTCAAAAAATTGCAAAACTTCCTTATAATTACAATAATGTTATGGTAGTAACATGCTCATGATATTAAATGTATCATATAAACCATCTCTTAGGTTAATATACCTATATATTTTACTAGGTGGTTTAGACATTCGTGACTCACTGCCACAAAGCTAAGAAGTGTCGTCTTTGTGTGGCCACATTTTAATCTGTAACTGAAGTCCATCAACCGTTTTATCTTTGATTCTTGATGCTAGCACAATGGCTTTCAGCTTCCTTTCTAGGATGCATGCAACGTTTGTTTCTTCGAAGCCCATGATGCTCCTCTCTCTACCAAGAATAGATCTCCATCCAGATGTGAATCTAGTATTTCATGTTAATTTTTGTATTAGCTCACAACGGCCTTCTAATTTTGCTGGAACTCTGTTGTAGAAGAGACCAAATTCGTTGTTCTTTTATATGTCCAAACACTCTTCTAATTCCTTTCAAGGCTTGATGCTTCATGAGCTTTAGTTTCAGTTTATGTCCTCTTTTATATATTGGCGCATTCTTTTTGGATAATCCATCGTAGTTCTGATTCAAATTCAACTACCCTGCATTTTGTGCCAATAGCAAGTCTTTTTCTCTTTTGTTGAATTGCAAACAAGGGTGGGTTTGGCCAGAGCAATAACTCTCTGTGTTTAAATTATCCCATGGGAAGGTGGGAGATGGAAAAGAAAGAGGATAAGATGGTTGGAATATTCATTATAACTTTCCTTGTATGGAGTATTGTAGCGGACATGTTCATTAAACCTTCTTAAACTTACCTCCTCCTCAAGTTAGGATACATGTACAGGTGGAAGAGAATTTGACACCTAGCATTTTCTTGTTGAGATTAAAATTTGGTAATAGAAAGACAGTAATTTTCATATGTTCACAACACAAAAGAAGAAAGAAACAAAGGAGTTCCTGCTCTAGAGATAATCAGCCTACCAGCAAGAGCAGCCTAGATCATCTAACTTTGAATGCTCCGCCAGGTGCCAGCTGACTTTTGTGCTACAATTTTCTTGAAAAAAGATGAGTCTAGTGCAACTCAAATGTTTTAGTAACCCAAGTCATGGGTAAAGAATCTATTTCTGGCTACCAATTCGAATTCAAATATGTTATAAAGCAATTATGTTGAATGTGAGAAACATCATTTGTGACACTGAAATGCCAATTTACATAATTTTTCTGGAAAATAAAACACAAACACCTGAAATCACCATTAGGGTTTTCCCTTATATGAAACCTGTCTGCTTATTAAGCACTGGATTTCCCATTGCTAAGGATTTATAATCTTGTTTGATCAAATTAAAGCTCTCTCATAAGCTTTTTCATTATTATATCTCCCAATCTCAATTTCTTTCTTTTCTCTGTTCTTGTAGAAATCATCGTTATGCTTTGTATTTCTCTAAGGGCCTTGTTGAAGATAGCTGCAAAAGCATCCATTTTTATTTTTGTCCTGGACTGGCCGGCTTCTTAACCTTGCTTGAATACTTTATTTAAAGAAATTGATTCATTTCAATTAATGTGAAGACATTCAAGTCTTTTAGGCATTCCCCATCCACAACTGCACCTTAGAGATTGGTGGTTTGGCCTCCCTAATAGTCTTTTTGTAATATAATTTTGAATTTAATAGCCTTGGCAATGGCTTCTGCGGCAGCTAGAAGACCTTTATCTGTCTATAGTTTTTGATTCCAATAATAAGTAGCAGGCAACGTGGGATGTTGTGGGGAAAATATGAAAATAAGGTAAGAAGGACGGCATGAAGCCTGGTTTCACTTTATTTAGAATGGAAATGTTTTCCATTCGTAGTTTGCTATGATGATTGATGGTTAGATACAGCAAAAACCTTCCTAGGCTGCCAAATTAATGGTATCCGAAGCTAAACCAAAATTTTACGTTCTACAATGAAAATGTAGCATGGCACAGATCTATTATTGTTCTTGAAAAAGTTCAACGAATATTTACAAGCTTATATGGGCTTCGATTAGTTTAATGAACACAAAATTTATTCTTAAGTTTTGCCAGGAGTGCACCACTCCTTGTATTCTCTTGAGTGAAGTCTTCCTCTACCTCATTAGGTATCAAATTTTATGCAAAAAGCAGTTTCATTTGAAAAGAAGTAAAAATAAAAACTCATCCTCTTTATAGATCCCACACTTGGAGATATACATATTATTGAAACTTTCTTGCATTAACAACTTTTCTATGTGATTGCCCTCAATCCTTTTAAAAATATTTTTCTACTTGTTTAATTTTTTTTTACCATTATCTAGTCATTGTTATTTTTATTTGTGTTTACTTTTTCTTTTTCTTTTTTAATCTAAAAATAAATCCGTAATTTGTTTGTTTGCATAGGTCACCCTTTTGATCACAATTAATAATTAGGAAAACATCCTATAAGGACTGACTTTCCTATATTTTTTACACTGAATAAACTGTATGTGGGTTGGATTTGATTTTCTTGCAATTTTCGGATTATCCAAATGAAATTAAGGCATCAAAACTTTTAGGAACTTGAAGAACAGGCGGCCCACATCTCAAGTTAAGCTGATGAAAACATGTTTAAGCATGCACTTGTAAGATGGGGCTACCTCCATCGATGACCATTTTATCGCCTCATCAGCACACATCTGCATGGATAGCCCCTCCAAATATTGTTTTCTTTACCAAAAAATGGCATCTTCCTTTTTTGGCTGTTGTACAGGTATCTCCAGGTAAAGAAAATTCAAACAAAGAAGTGGTTATGGTTGATCCTTTGGAAGCAAAGAGATTAGCAGCAAGACAGATGGAACAAATTAAAGCAAAAGAGAAATTCAAAGTAAGATTCCATTTTGATTGAACAATTTGTTCTCTTTGGAACTATTGAGGGATGGGAAAAGGCATGGCTATGACATCAAAGTTCTAATCAGCAATCTTAGTTTTAGGTTCATTTGAGGTCATATTCTTCTGTGATCTAAAGTGGTCTTGAATTTTCAGTCTGTTCTTGCCACTTGACATTGGTCTTTACAACTTGAGAAAGATGCCATCTTTACAAACTTATGCCCTAGTTTATCAGATACTAGAACACTTAATGATACTTAGCATTTCAGTTAATGCAATTTCTAGAAGTTAACTCTAGTGGGAAGGACTATGTTGACATGGCTACGGTACAGTTTATACGATTTTTTTTTTTCCTCTCTTTCTTTCTTTCTGATAGCATCTGTTACGGGTGATAAGTAGACAAACTAATAGTTTGCTGTTTACTGCTGAATCTTACCCCTTAATCTTTCCACATAATTTTTGTTTCATAATATTCTATCACTTTCTATATCCATACTTCTCCCCTTTCTGACCCTTCAAACCTTTTCGCTCCCTATATGGGCTTTTTTTTTTCTTTTAAATTTTTGACATTGTACTGAGTTTGCACATTCAAATGCTTGGGTTATTTTAGAATCGAAGGCAATAAATTAGTCTATAATGTTTTGATTCCTGATCTTTTCCTTTTTCATCGTACCAATAATTTCTCGTTATTGTCTATACAGCAAGAAAGAATCTAATTCCAGGGAATGAACAGCATAATTAATGATATGGTAGATAGAGTATTACATATAAGACATAGAGTTCTTTTCCTATTCACATTTTCACAGAGCACATAGGTAAAGATATAGATAAAATGAGACAAATTTCTATTGGTAATAACAGTTAAATTGGTTTCATTTTTGTGCTGAAGTTTTGTCCCTCAGAATCAGGTGATTTATGATATCTAATGTAACTATGAATACAACAGAAACGCCGTAAAATTGAAGCAATCAATGGTGCTTGGGCCATGATTGGTCTTACTGCCGGATTAATCATTGAAGGCCACACTGGAAACAGCATTATGGCTCAGGTAAGTTTTCTAGGAAGATGGACTTTTCTTGGTAAAAATTTTAACAAGTTTCCATCTATTGCTTTTTGATTCTGTTCCTACTACAGTTGGCTGGATACTGGGCTGCTTTTGTTGGTTTCTTTGTGAGATAGGCATTGGTTTCAAGGTTTGGGAACTGCTGATATTAACCCTGTTGATCATCGGTATTGAAATTATGCGACGTTATAAATCAATGGGTTTGTCCTCCCTGTTTTTCATTTGTTCTGAATCACGTCTAACGAATGTTTCACATCTTTGCATGTCATTATTCTGCCAATATACATTTCTTGAAATTAATAAGTATTGCGGCTGCATTTTTTGTGTATTAAGACAACATTTATATTGGTGGCAACTAGTTAGGTTCATATTTACAACTGAATTCTTACAACCCAAGATGATGATTACTTTTCTTTTTCCCCCGAGACAAGACCCAAAAAGATGTAGGATGAATATCCAAGTGTGAATTCTTCTCTTGGCAGGATATTGTCTTTGTGGGTTGTGGAAAAAAGATGAGAAATTGAACCCTAAAACTCCATGAATGACAATGAAATGAGAATAAAAGGAAACCTGTTGTTTCTGATCTTGGTGCAAGTAAAATCCTCATGTAGAATTGTGTCCTTTTGTCCTTAGGCATTCACTTTACTGAAGGTATTTGTTCCTTTGTTTTTCCTCTCTTTCTTAAAGACAGGAATTCATGATACATCATTTCTTGGTCTGTTACAAGGATGTTATCCTATATTCTTTCTTACTGTTTGCTTTTGATCCATAGTGTTTTTTCGGCGTTTCTTTTGGAAGTACTTTTGATGATGATGATGAAGATGCAAGAATTGTGGGAATCCAGGCATGCTTTATTTCTGATAACATGAAAAGACAACCTGCTTGGTCAAGTAAAACTGTTCATGTTTGATGAAATTTCCAAGATGGCCTCCTTTAGAAAAGATAGGGCCAAAAGAGGTCAGCTACATTCACTCACAAATGATTTTTGAGGAAACTATTGTTTTGATATCAAGTAATCAACTTAGTAGCCGAGTGGTGAGTTGATCCAGTGGCATTGTTACATGAGGTCTATGCTTGAATTTAACAAACTTTTAGCGTGTGCCCCCACAAACACACACATATGTATAACACAAGTAATCAACTTACTAGATGTTATAGACTCAGGTAGAAAATTTGGACAAACATTTACAAATGATTCAAATCCACAATTTAAGTTATCGCAAAAAACACCATTTCTTGTACTTATTTTCTTAATTAATTTACAATTGTTTGAACTTGGAAAATGACATTAAAAGATAATGTCTCTTCAATAGGGAAAACTCATGCCGTGCATTTGGACACATATTTAATTGTATTGTAAATTGTGGAATGAGAATATAATGATGCTATAAAACAAAATGTTGAAGTCTAACTATTAATAAAATTTTATTATATACATACTCAGTTTGATACCAAAACATGATCTCTCTTAACTAGAGAACAATATATAAACCAAGTGATGGTAATCTCTACGATTTTTTGGATAAACAGTGCTCCACAGGACATATGGCATATTTATAGGTGGTGAAAGTATGTAATGCTAAGAGTAGTTTAAATGGCACCAAGTGGTTTGTAGTTCAATGGTATAAGTCTCCCACATAATGTGAAAAGTCAGGAGTTCGAGTTTGAACATGCTCCTGATGTGCGTGCGTATAAATAAAAAATAATAATTTAAATGCCAAAATTGAGACATTGAGATTGTGAAATATTGAATTTGAATCCTACCAAACGTAAATTGTCTATTTTATAATAGTTGTTTATCGATTGTAAATTATTACCGATTGTTAAAATTTTATAATCATTATAATTGTTGACGAAAGATATTCATGATGTAAAAGTATTGTAATTGATTAACTCAAACAAAAATTTAAAAAAAAAATAAAAAAATAAAAAAGGCTTGCAATGCCAAGCATGGTATAGTTTGATTATTTGGTCCTAAAATTGATGTTACTAGAAAGAGAAATTGGGTAAAAAGTGAAGGTCCATTACATTACATCAAGTCCTCAACTTCTATCCCTTAAATTAGTACCATATTCTTGCCTTACCAATTGGGATAAAACGTTATCCATTTCAGTTCCTTGTCTATATGGTACACCACTAACTATATCCATTTGCTTCCAATAAAAATCAACTATGAAAGGGTCCGCTCTATCCCATGCACCAACGCCAATTAATTTACAGCCAATTTTTGACTTTCTCTTCCTCTTCAATAAAGACAAAAAACAAAAAACAAAGAAGTTTATCCTTCAAAGCCTCCACGGGGGGCTATTACGAAACACAATCTGATTTCATTGGAAAGTATTCCAAAGACGAAGACTTTGTGGTCACATTTGATAAAATCAAATCTCTGCCAACTGGGTTCAGCCTTCTTTCCTCTTACACTTCTTATTTTCTTTCCTTAGCCCATCTTAATTTCCACATTTAAAATTAATAATTTATGCAACTGTCCCATCACACGATTACCTTTCTATAGTAACGTGATGCAGCCATTCGAAGAAACATTATGATATAAATAAAATATTAGTGCGTAATAATCTGGTTCTTCCATGGAAGCAGCCTCCTAGGAAAAAGCATTGATAAAAGATAGACACAGATGTGAATAGATAGACATATGAACAGTATTGACGGGATATTTATATATATATATATATATATATATAAGAAAAATGTGATTTTTACTCTTATTAAGATTTCATCTGAGTCATTTTTAGTTGAATTTTAATTTTATTAACCTGACCTATATCTGATTCGATACCTCTCTATAGTAAAATATTATAAATACTAGCATTTTAGGCATACTCTATGTGTGTGATTAAATTTTTATAGTATTATATAAATAAAAATATTTAATTTTTTTTATATAATATTCTAACTTTTTAATAATTTCAATATAATTATTTATTCTTTTAAAATAATAAAAGAAGAGGATTCCGGTGAAGTAAAACAAATTTAAGAAGAAAAAATACAATTGGGGGAGGGTGGACGAGAGAATTGAAACTATTGTCATTATATTTTAAAATAAGATTAATTTTGTCAATTTATTAGAAAATACATTAAGGTAGATCATAAGACCTTCACACTTTATATACAGTATAGATGAATGTTTCAAATTATGTCATGTCAACCATTTTATATTTACCGAATGGTATTACTATAAACATTAATGTTCATTATATGTAGAAATATGTAACCTCGCGCAAACTCCACATATATTCTCCATTATTACACTCATCAATTTGATCAGTTGAATTGAGTTGAAAAAGATTTAAATTGATGATCTCAAATAGTTTCAAAAAATTATCGTGATTTCAAATTCTAAAGGATTTCCACCAACATCATCAACTTGACCTCAGACCAATTTGATTGATTGATTTCTCTAGCTCACATATATTTGTATGGCTTGAGTATAATAAAAATTAGATTGATAATTTTTTACGTGTATATGAACCATGATTATTAGATCATATATATTTTTTTATTATTAGATCATCTATACTGATGTTGGGATTTTTAATTTGGCATATTATCATCTTTATTCAATAGTTCATTAATAATATTTAAAAATATATTAAAACATTCAAATGGTCATTTAATTCAAAATATCAGCCTTATATACATACTCATACTTTTATATATAAAATTAAATATTCAAATTTTAACAAATTTTAAGTGACCATGTGTTTGAAAAAACATATAGTGGAGTGGGCGGCGCCGCATCGAATTTGTCGAAAAATCAACAAGTTTTGGTAGATGATTTGGGATTGACCCAAATCCGTAAACCTGGTCAGGATAATTGCTAACCATTTCCCATGGCACTAAAAGCGTGGCTTTCGTCTATCCCAATCTACACAGAAGGATCTTTGTGGGCTCATAAGTCGCCTTTCTGGTAGATTACGAGATATCGCCAAGCCCGCAAAGGCAAGCACAACCAGACTCGAGACCAACAACACGACAACAGGTCATTGTCCTTGTAAAGTGTAGCTGATGGGATGTCTGGTATCAGTGCCAATGCGTCCCCAAAAATGGGGCCCTTAAAAATTTTATGGAATTTGTTTCATTTTGTTTTAAAGAACTGGATAAATTCTTTTAGAAATATCAAGAAATGTATGAAAAATACAAAATGCGATATATCTAGTTTTTTTTTTAATGGAGATATTTTTGGGACAATTATTTCTTTCTATATAACTCTGTATCTTATTAGTAGTGAGACAGTGTTTTACATTAAACTTTAATATTTTTGTATGTTTATGTCTTATTATGATAATTAAACATATATCAAAATAATATTTAAAGAATATAAACGTGTGTTTTGAATTGATGTAATAATTCAAAATCACTAGAATTTTTCCCCCCCAAAAAAAAAAATTCCAAAGAAAAGGAGTAGCTTGAAAGAAATGTTTGGTTTTCTTTTCAAGATTGAAAAATATTCTAGAAAAAACATAACTAAGCAAAGCTATAATATTTGAAAATTCACTTTAAAATTTATATTGGAATTTTACTTTAGGTATTTTTATACTTCTCAACTCTAAGTAGAATAGGTGAGATATGCTTAATGTTAGTGTCAATGTGAATACGATCATTTCAAATCATTTATTTGAATATATTAAAAACTTTATATAATTTATTTGAATATGTATTTAAATGGATTGTAACTTATAAATAAGAATATTATAATAAAATAAAATATTTATATTATCATATAACATATTTGAGCATATATTTTTGTGGATGGTATGATTCGAGCATTGCATATAAGTCAAGGATAATATCTCCTAATTTTTTGTATTGATAATATTTAAATATTCATTTTTAAATATGTATTGGAATTTTCAAAGATTGGGTTTGTTTGGAAGTTTGACACCACTTTCATTATGCTTTGTAATATGGACAACTTTTTCATAAATAAATAAATAAATAAAGTAGGAAACGCGTTTGATAGTTTCCTTTTCTCTTGTGGTTTCCAGCAATTTAAGGTCTATTTCGATATCAAAGATTCCCCAAAGTGAGCAAAGGACACGAGCTACGGTGAATTCGACACTCGACAGACATTTATTAAAATGAAAATGAAAGACAAAATAAAAATGCAGATGGCATATATGTTAAACGCACATTCCCTTTCATTAAAAAGCAAGCAATTGAAATAGTTGGTTTTCCTAGAAAACATTTTCTATTTTGGAATGTGGATTGAAACACTTTTAGTTTGTGACATTTGGGGGGTTTCAAATTGATTCATTTAAAATATTTTTTAAGTTCTTATATTTTATAAAATATTATAATATATTTTAAAATAAATTTTTAAAATACTTAGATAAAATAAAATTTGAAATTTATAAAATATTAAAAATAATAATTTTATAATTAATATGCTTAAATTATAAACATTTACTAGAATTTTAAGAATAAGTAAGGAATTTCTTAATCAAAAGAACTTATAACACTTTGATGTCTTATCCTAGGAGAAATTATAAAAATTTATCAACCGCTTTATAATATTTTCAAAATTCTCAAATGATTTATAAAATATTTTGAGTAAATTTTTAAACTTATAGATACACCCTCTTAGTTAGAATTTTCGAGTAAAGAGTTGAATTTTTTGTATAAAAACAAATAAATAAATCGAGAATTTGTATGTGAGAACATGATTTCGAGGCCAATAGTGTCTCCCTTGAGTTGCAAAGTTGACGAGTTCCATCATATACATAGAATAAGTCACATACATGTGCACATAAAAGACCAGCAAAATGCTTTAAAATTGTGCAAATTTGAGCAAAAACTTGTAGTCTTAAAGAGCTACGGAGAGACAATTTCGAAATATAAAAGATAAAAATTTTATCTTTTAGATTTTACATATAAAATTTAAGATTACAAATAAAATAAAATAAAATAAAGAAACAATCTTGATAATTCGACCCCTATTAACTTTGACCTATCACCATATTTTGACCAATTACCAAGATGAATTAATTTCATAGTTTTAAAAATTTAAATTGCACACTAGAAAAATTTTAATCGAATATCCATTGCATTTCATCTCTATATGGTATCACCTTAATGGGGGGTAGCCCTTAAAAGTCCAATATGTACTTAAAAAACAACAAAAATGACTTTACATGACTAAATCCCGCGTCCTCATCATTTTTATATGGATCCAAGTTCGATTTGGGACTCGAAACGAGAAGTGTGGATCTATTTTACATCCAACCGTTATAAGAAGGCCACATGGCACCATAGAGTACTCTTCACCTAACCTAATTTAAACAGAGAAAGTTAGCCGCATGCCCACTGTAAAATATAATTTGAATAATTCAAATTATTCTTCTCGTTGAGGGTGTTTGACTAAATTTATTTTAAACATATTATAAATTTTTATATTTTATAAAATATTTTTAGAGTTTATAAAATATTAGATCTTATTTTTAAAATAAATTATGGAAGTGTTTGAATAAAATCAAATCTTAAAGCTTATGAGATGTTAATAATGATAATTTTGTAATTAAAATTATTAAAAATAAAATAGTTTATTAAGATTTTAAAAATAAGTTAGAGTTTCTTTAGAGGTGAGCTTATAAGCTCTTCAAAAAATCTTATAAGATATTTAAGAACTTACAAGTTGATAAAAAGTGTTTGGTAATTTTTTTAAAAAAAAAGCTTATAAGATCCTAAAATAAGATGTTAGGAGCTTATAAGCTCTTTTAAAAAACGTAAGGAGATCCTAACTTATTTTTAAAATCTTACAAGCTCCTTCATTTTTAATTATTTTAATTACAAAATTGTCATTATTAACATCTTACAAACTCTAAGATTTTATTTTATCTAAACATTTCAACAACTTATTTTAAAAATAAGATCTAATATCTTATAAGCTCAAAAAACATCTTATAAGATGTAGGAGCTTATAAGGTATTTAAAATAAGTTTAGCCAAATATCCTCTTACTTTTCTTAAAAGAACTTATAAGCTCATAACATCTTATTTTAAAATTTTATAAGCTCTTTTTTAAAAAAATTACCAAATACTTTTATCAACTTATAAACTCTTAAACATTTTATAAAATATTTTGAGAAACTTATAAGCTCACCCAAACACCCTCTTAGTCTCTAGTTCATTATTACCTTCTTTTAATTTATATTTTTTCATCCTTATATTCTAAATTAAACATCAGGAGATTTTAATTGAGGACCATTCCAACTAAATTGATTTATATTCATATGGATAAATTAGTGGAACTCAATACTTTTGTAAGTTGAGGTCAAAATCTCACCGACCCTGCCGGTATAACTTAGAGATGTACTTGTTGGCTAGATCACACACAATTTTTTAAAATAACTCAAATGGCAATGCATAAACTAAGTATATATCAAATTATAAAATACTTTTATCCCTTATTTTTATCCTAAATCCAAGGACACACGTGTAATGTGCCAACAAGGCTAATATATATTTATTATTGGGGTTAAGATGAACCAAGCTTTGTAATGTTCCCTAAGAAAATGGATAAAATTGTGAATGCACAATTGTCAACCACGCATACACGACTAAATATTTCTCTTCGTATCTATATAATCAACGATATGAAGCCACCTGCAGAATAGTAGTGTGAAATCACATTTTCTAGTCAAGTCTTTGTTAGCGTGCTTCTAGAAACTTTATTTTGTGGGTGGTGAATGACAAAATTAAATTTATATGACCACCATTAATTTAATATTTTTAAAATATTTTTAATAGTACTTGTTTGCGATATAATTGAAATAAAGGATGCCGAACCCAAAACAAAAGGAATTATCTCTTTCAGAAATTGGTTAATATAAATTAATAATAAAAATATTGTAGTCTACCCTCCAATTTAGCAATGATCAGTGGATAGTTTGATGATAAATTTCTATACTTTCCAATTAATCGGTCAACAATGAGAGTCCCATCATTAATAGTTGAACCCGCAATGATTCTCTACCAATTCTAACAATTTGTGGCTAAAAGCATAACCCACCTATTTAATTTATTAAAAGAATCATGGGCGTGACAATATTTTTATACATACATAATTTTAACATACTTTATGCAGGCATAAAAAATTTATCGGATAAAATAAATAAAAATATTTTTAAAAAAATTATCATAAAGCGAACCAATTCAAGAAAAAAGGGAAAAGTGTAAAATTAAGAGGAGAGAAAGAACCGACATCATAAAGAAAATAGAAACTAAAACTACTAATCTTTTAAAATAAGATTATTTTTTCAATTTATCAAAAAACATATCAAATAATTGTTTAGGGCATAATTATGCTTCATTGATGGTCTAGATGTATGGATATAGAAAGTGTGAAAAATTAAATTTAAAGCTAGAAAAAGAATTATTCATGAAGTATCATGTAAAAGATTATAATTGCTCACTAGAATATGAGGTAAATTTGCTTGCAAATAATTCAACTTGAACTTGATCCTAATACCCATAATATTGAAGAATTTAAACATGTTCAACTGTCTTGTGCTTGAATTAATTTGCTCCAAATTCTTTTGCATATTTTGTAGAATTTCAACATCGTTTTAGGGAGTTGGGCCTTCATATCTCTTTAGATAGCTAGTTTTCTTTGTTTGGGGTATGAAAGGTACCAATTGAAGCTTTCTTTCATATTTTTTCCTAAATTAAGAGGGTGCTTAGCTAATCTTATTTAAAATGTCTTATAAGCACCTACATTTTATAAGATATTTTTGGAGTTTATAAGATGTTAAATCTTTTTTCAAAATAAGTTCTTAAAGTGTTTAGATAAAATAATATCTTGGA
>JACGDI010005859.1:389581-400498 GCA_014898725.1 Jacaranda copaia
AAAAAAAAAAAAAACTTTACCAAACACTTTTTTACATATTATAATCTTTCAAAGATTTTATAAGATATTTTGAGAAACTTATAAGCTCACCCAAACATTCTCTAAGCTGCAAATTCTAAAGTGGTTGTCTTCTTCTAAAGGTCCTTAAAAAAGTGGATTTTTTTTTTTTCGTGCGATATGAGGGTTGTTGGATTGCCTATATTTGAAGTACCTTTCCGTCACTAGTGTGCCTATGCAAAGTTCATCGTGATCTTCAATAGTGCTTTGAGGAGGAGGGACTATTTGCCTCTCCTTTTGATGTATTTTCTGGGGGTGCTTAGGTAATTTTATGGCTCCTGTTCTACTTATGTGCTTGCTGATGCAGTCTTAGGGGTGGCTATTTTTGTCACACACGATCACACGATATGAATTGACATGAAATTTGGGTTTGGGTTGAAAGTTATTGGGTTAGGTCAATAATTGGTTGACCCAATAAAAAACACAAAAATTGTGTATTGGTTCGAGTTACTTGAAAAAACACGATAATTTTATTGGGTAACTCACCAACCTAATATAACCCAATCCAACTGAATCCAACTTGACCTAAATTTTTCAAAAATGAAAAAAAGTATTTATGTATGTATATCTTATATGAATTAATGCTTTTGTGTACTTATTTTTTGCCAAATCTCAATTGGAAGAAGAAAATAGCAATGAAGAGATATGACTGAAATTAAAAATTGGAATATGCTATGTTTTTTCTTTTTTAATTAATGACTTGATGTTAGTTTTGAACAATTTAGCTCTAAATTGGTTTATAATGAATTAAAAATTATTATTTACTACTTAAATACTTGAGCACTCAATGTTTTTGAGTTGATTATTAGTGATTGGATGGGAGGAATTATATTCCTTTATTGGAATTTGATTTCATGATTGTTAAAATTGAGTTGTCATGAACTTTTGATTTAGTATTGAAATTTATATATTGTTGATGTTGATAGAAAATTGTATGAAATATAATTATCAAACTGCTCCATAATATAATAAGATTGACTTTTTTCTAAATTTTGAAATTAGGGATTTTCCCCAAAATTTTGGTATAAGTTCATTCTTTTATTAAAATTTTGGTTGAATATAAAATGTTGTAGATTTCTTAATGAGTTTTTAATTAAAAATAATCACAAATTGTAATGGATTGTGTTCGGATTGATAAGAAAATTTTTAGATTGGGTTCAAGTTGAACAAACTTTTATAATATTTCCACTTCAACCCAACATAAAATAACCCAACACAACACAATTACCAACACTATGCATTCTTACTTTCTTAGTATCCACATTTTTTTTTGATTATTTTATTAGATTGTCAAGCTTAACCCAATTTGAATGTTTTTGATAGGAAAAAAGATTGATTCATCAATGATGCAATGTGAGAACATACAAGTGGTGTGCAATGGAGTGGCATATATGGGGAGGTATCCCCAACTATGCAATATCTGAGCCCACCACGGAAGCATTCCAGAGAGGCTCATGCTCTATCTTCTTCTTAACAAATTTAGATTCAAATTCAAACTCATCCTCAAGTTCATAACACGTTGAGGTTTTAAACCCAACCTTCACACATATAATTGTAAATATAATTAATATACATCCTTTCTATATTTTATAATATAATTAACTTTTAGTAATCCATTTTTAATTAAATATATACTTATTTGTCCAATTAAATTAATTTTAAATTAAAAAGATATTAAATATATTTATAAACAGTCAATCAGTATCATTCTTTTAAAACATGAAAGCCATTAAGTGTACTTGCGGATGCCCAACTATAAAATTTTTCTAAGAATTAAAACATAATAAATATCAACATTTGAAATTAGTTCAATATATGTACTTGGGGGCAAACTCAGTCGATTTTATATATAGTATAAATTTTAAATTTTAAATTTTTAGTTCTTACATATCATTCATTATAAAAATTAATAAATATCTATACATTTATATCTATCAATTACATGCATCATTCAATGACTATTTTAATATAAATAAATCTATATTTAATAAAATAAGATGCAAAACTATTAACAATATTTATAACAAAAAATGTCCATCTAAAAATAATTTAGGTAAATACATGCATTTTCTTTGACATTAAATTTCATTAATTATTTTCTTGCAACAAAATGAAAATTCAACATTTAAAACTACATTCCCCGAAAAATTCTTAAAATAACCTGAATGACATCAAACATCATATGAATCTATCTTTTAACGCAAATGGATAAAGTGGGGTCCCCATTTTCATCTAACCTTGGACGGGGTCCCACGTTACATGCCCCCCACTTCAAGAATCATGATAACAACAATCTAATCCATCCAAATTCCAACACTAACCTCAAATGGGTTTCTACAAACGGTCAACTCCGCGCTGTGGCTCACTCCGCAGCGGAGTCACGAGGATTTCTGTTGAGCGACGTGTCCGTCGATGATTGGTGACACCTGTCCCCACCGCAGTTGTCAAAGTAAAAGCGGCGCTGCGGAATTTGTCAGGACGACCTATCCGCGCACCCCACGTCTTGCTTTAATTAACAACTCCTTGCCGACCTACAAACCATAACCCCGTTATTAATTTGTCCACTAAAAAATTATCCGTTGACCGTTGCAGCAACACTGACATAACCCCGTTATTAATTGGCCATGCTATGAAAACGTTTTTAAAAAATTAAGGGAACAAAAACGTGTTTAATACGGGAAGGACATTATGACACTGAAATGGAGAAAACTAGACAACCTCTTATATCATATTTTGAAAAAAAAATAAAGAAGCATCAAACTAAATATGTTTTATATTATATTTATATTCTTTTTTACACACACAAGCAGACACATATTTCATCAGTCAAATTTAAATTTTGAACTTTATATGTTTAAGTGCAAGAATAGTGTTATTCGACTAATTGAGTAGTGATAACTATATACATATTTATCTACAATGTGTCTATACTTTTATTTTTATATGTCAAATTTATATCGATATGATATGTTTAAGTCAGTCATGCTATGTTATAAAATTTTTAAGAACTATCATGGCTAGATGGTGCAGATGTCAAGATATGATTCTTTTAAATAAATTCTTATATATATTCAATGTGAAAATATTTATAATGGGTCTATGTTATATTATGATGTGACTTATACCAATTAATATCTTACCAGAATATATGTGCAAATTTTCCTACTCTACTCCTATGGTTGATTTTCCGAACATTTTTGCATTGGGTCATAAATTTGTTGCAACTCTTACAGGTTAACATGGCTAATGTTAATGTAGAATCTTAAATTTAAATTTTGCATGTGTTTTAGGTACGAGTAGGACGCTAATAGATTAGAGTGATGATGAGGATTTTGATATATATATATATATATATATTAAGATATTAGGAGTAAAATTACGTACGGGAATTATATTTTTATCTTGCTTTGTGGATAGTGATTCTATTGTTTTTTCCCCCTAAAACATTGCATTTTATTATCAAGAAATATGGAGAATTATCGTCATACTTAGTGAAAATTTTTATATAAGCCTATATCAATTTTTTTTTATCTTTTTCCAAATTTTATTATATTTATATGGGTTGATCCAAAAAGGAAAAGAAAAAAAATTGGTGCATTTAGTTTTTTCAAGGGACAGCAAGTATTTTCTGTAGAAAGATATTGTTTGGTCATTATAAAAGTCTAAATTATTGAAAAAGCATAAGGATTGAGAAACAATGGTATATAATAAAGCACGCGTTCTTCCTTTGTTGAATTGTATAATGTTGGGGGCTTAATTTTGAATTCCCAACTCAAAAGATAAAAAGAAAAAAAAAAGAAAAAAGAAAAAAACAAATGTCTACCGGATTAAATTTATATTTGTCATTACAAAATAGTTGTTAATTATCCACGTACCATTACAAATAAATAATAATATTAATTTTTTAAGTAGAAATGCAAAATTTGTTACTTTTTTTTTACGCTACAAAAATTGTTACTTATTTACACATATTAAGTGATAATAAATTTTTTAATTTTAATAGTGATAATAATTATACTTAAAATTATCATTATTAATGATTAGTCAAACTTTTATATTATTAATAAAATTTTTATTAATTATACTAATAGTTTCTTTTGTTACTACATTGTTACCATATTACTATAATATTAACAATGATGACGTAAAACAATAATTTCTATCACTAAGTCATGAGTGTGGGAAAATAATTTTTTTTGATCCCATACTATTATTAATAAAATAAAAATAATTGTTATTTATTATTTTGTTACTGACAATAATTTTCCCATCGTTAAGCAATTTTTGTTTCTAATATTTTAGTAAAAAATATTGTAATTTATCCAAACTACTAGTTGTAGCGTACTCTATGTGTATATCTAAAATTTCAATATATAAAATAAAAAATACTTTTTTATTATTATATGATACTCTATTTTTATTAAATGAAATAATACGTTGAAAAAAATTGTAGAGAGAAGAAATAACATAATTAAGAAATAGAAAACAAGAGGAAATATAAAAATGACAATTTTTAAATAAATTAATCTAATTAATATATTAAAGAATTACTTTATTATGTCATCACTTTACGAGTGATATCTATATTATATATAAAGCACCTATCCTTTTTTCTGTTTTTTCATATAGTTTTCTTAAAGTGTCCACATATTATTTGTTTAAACTTCATATATATTAAGGTAATTTTCTTTTCTCTTGTGTAATACTTTTCTCGCTAGTTGTTTACTATATTTTTCATTTTTCTTCTATTTAATTCTTTTTATTCATTATAAAAAATTTAAATAAATACAATAGTAATTTTATAGATTATCATAACATATAAAAAAAATAGATGAATGTTCTATTTATTTTATATTATGAATTTTTATCATACGAGTAGTCAAAATTGTCAGTAAACGTAACAGTCCGCACTTCCCATTGGCATGGAACTGACTTTTTTTCTTTCCTACCACAGTCACCCTTTAAACAACCCTATAATTACGGATCTTTTCTTTGATTTTTTCAACCCCATAATAGCCCACCTGTCTCCTTATCCATACACTAATTACTAATCAATACCTTAAACCTTTCATTAATACCCAAAACGCCAATGTTACCATCCATCCACTTACCCTATTTAATAAATTTGATACTCTCATTTTCTTTTAAACAACATTTTATTTTTAAAATAATATCCATTTCTAAAAGTATAATTTAATTTACAATAATAATGCGACATCGTTAATTATCATAATTGCCTTTCAAATTAAAAACATAAAAATACTCAAAAATTGAATGAGTGTTGTATAAATTCATTAAACCTTTCAACACAAAAATTAAAAGAAAAATTAAATAAAAAAAACTCAATAGCTCAATTATGATTGCTTTTGAACGAGGATATATTTGTCGTTAATGCAATTAATATGTCAATAATACAATTATATTAGTTTTTGCAATTTTGAATGGAAAATAAAGTACTAATCAAAAGATTATTACATTATAATAAAATTATACCAAGATACGGAATCTTAAAAAGAAAATCAAAACAATAGCTAAGAAAATATTATTTCTATGACAATGTTATATCCTTTTACAAAATTTTAAATAAAAAATCAAAGTAAATAGCCAAATTTTGTTTTTCATGATGAATCTATATTATTTTAAAATAGTTTCCGCCCTATAATTATTGTGGTAAATTATATAGATACACGCTATAAACCTATCATATCTTTTGAGGATAGACTTAACTATATAAGATTAAATTTCATTTATTACAAAATCGGTTAATATACTGAATTTGGATAAGATCAGATACATTGATTATCTACCATGAATATTATATATGGATAAGAGGAAATATAAAGTTCAAAGAAATAAGATATTCACTTAATTATTTTTATTTTTCTCTAAAAAGAAGATATTCACTTAATTATGGTATACCTAAATTTAAAAGCAATTGATTTCCTTATTACAGAGTCACACACCATATTGGTAAGTCGGTCCTCTGTTCTTATCCTTTCCACCATATATATACCAACTTCCTTACACAGCACAATAACAAATGGTACAATTTTCCATATTTTAAACCTTTTCCTTATAATTCTCGGCCCCATTAATGATAATCCAAGGATGTTACAAATTACAATCCATGTTTTCTTGTATATATGAGAGCCATGAAGCACACCCTTTTTGTCTTAAACACCCACCGGTGAGTATAGAAACACTTTTTTGAGTCTTGAAGGTTCTTGTTCAAGGTACATTTGAACTGTTTCTCTTTCTGTGTTTCTGTCCGATTCAAGAAAACCCAAGATTTTGTGGTGTTTGGGATTTTGTCATTATGCTGTCGAGATCTTATTTCAATCTGTTAAACCTGGATGACTATTCCAGTGATCGGACTCGAATCCCAAGAGTGATTTCTGTGCCGGGGATCATATCAGATTTTGAGGATGGGAGTAATGTTCATAGCACAGAATTGGAGACGGTTTCTTCTATCAGTGTCGAGAGGAGAATAGTTGTGGCCAACCAGCTGCCACTGAGGGCTTATAAAGATTCATCAGAAGGGAAAAACTGGTGCTTTGAATGGGAAAAAGATGCCTTAGTTTTGCAGCTGAGGGATGGGTTTCCTCCAGATGTGGAAGTTGTGTATGTGGGTTGTTTGGGAGTGGATATTGTGGATCCATTGGAACAAGAAGAGGTGGCCCAATTGCTATTGGATAAGTTCAAATGTGTGCCAACTTTCTTGCCATTGGAGTTGACTAACAAGTTTTATCATGGCTTCTGCAAGCATTATTTATGGCCCCTGTTTCACTATATGTTGCCTTTGACACCTAATCATGGTGTGAGGTTTGATAAGGACATGTGGCAGGCTTATGTGTCTGCAAACAAGGTTTTTGCAGACAAAGTTATGGAGGTTATCAACCCAGATGAGGATTATGTTTGGATACATGATTATCATCTCATGGTTCTTCCCACTTTCTTGAGGAAAAGACACCATAGGGTAAAGCTAGGATTTTTCCTTCACATTCCTTTTCCTTCATCTGAAATTTATAGAACATTGTCAGTTAGGGAGGAGATTTTGAGGGCCCTTTTGAATTGTGATCTCATTGGATTCCATACTTTTGATTATGCTAGGCACTTCTTGTCATGCTGTAGTAGAATGCTTGGATTGGATTATCAATCCAAGAGGGGGTATATAGGATTGGACTATTATGGCAGAACTGTTTGTATTAAAATCCTCCCAGTTGGAATCCATATGGGCCAAATTGAATCTGTCATGTCATTACCAGATACTGCTGAGAAAGTTAAGGAGCTAAACAAAAAATATGATGGGAAAATTGTCTTATTAGGTGTAGATGATTTAGACATGTTCAAGGGCATTAGTTTGAAGTTCATGGCATTTGGTCTGCTTTTGAATGAGAATCCTGTATACAGAGGAAATGTAGTTTTAGTTCAGATTATGAACGCTCCCAGGAGTCAAGGCAATGATATTCAAGAAGTCCAGGATGAGGTTAATAAAGTTGCAAGTGAGATTAATAAAAAATATGGTAAGCTAGAATATCAGCCAATTGTTTGTATTAATGGTCCAGTCTCATTTCAAGATAAAGTTGCATATTATGCCATATCTGAATGTGTTGTGGTGAATGCTGTTAGGGATGGGATGAATTTGGTTCCTTACAAGTATACAGTATCTAGGCAGGGTAGCCCTGATTTAGACAAGGACCTGGGACTTGAGGATTGTGCCAAACCTAAGAAAAGTGTTATTATTGTGTCTGAATTCATAGGATGTTCTCCGTCCCTTAGTGGTGCAATCCGAGTGAATCCTTGGGATATCAATAGTGTGGCCGAGGGAATGTCTATGGGAATCACGATGAATGATTCTGAGAAAGAATTGCGCCATGAGAAGCATTACAAGTATATTGCATCTCATGATGTCGCTTACTGGGCCAGGAGTTTTGATCAAGATCTTGAGAGAGCTTGTTCTGAGCATTACATGAAAAGATGTTGGGGCATTGGGTTTGGCCTAAACTCCAGAGTTGTGGCCTTGGGTCCGAATTTCAGGAAGCTTTCAGTTGAGCGCATTGTTTCTGCTTATAACAACACAAGTAGCCGGCTTATCCTTCTTGATTATGATGGTACCATGATGCCACAGGATAGAGTCGACAAGTCTCCAAGCCCTGAAGTTATTTCGGTCTTGAATGGCTTATGCAATGATCTGAAGAACACTGTGTTTATTGTTAGTGGCAGAGGGAAAGATTCGCTCGGCAAATGGTTCTCTCAATGTGAAAGACTGGGGCTGTCCGCAGAACACGGCTACTTCACTAGGTAATTTTTTTACAAAACATTGGGGTTCTTCTTGACTGTCATTGTTAGCTTAATTTGGTTCTTTTTTTGTTCTTATAGGTGGACCAAGACCTCCCAATGGGAATCTAGTCGGTTGGCACTGGACTTGGACTGGAAAAAGATTGTCTTTCCAATAATGGAGCATTACACGAAGGCTACAGATGGATCATCAATAGAGCAGAAGGAGAGTGCTTTAGTTTGGCATCATCAAGAAGCTGACCCAGACTTCGGCTTGTGGCAAGCAAAAGAGCTTCTTGATCACTTGGAGAATGTACTTGCTAATGATCCTGTTGTAGTAAAAAGTGGCCAACAAATAGTTGAGGTTAAACCACAGGTATTTGCTCAGCTCAGATGACTTGTTTGGGATTTGTATATATTCTTTGGGATTATTTGTCAAGATTAGGAGTGTTGGTTCCTAGGAAATGGCTGTCCGTACTGATCTTGTTGGAGATTTTTTGTTTATCTTTCATCTGTCTTTGCAGGGTGTGAGCAAAGGAGTCGCGGTAAAGAATCTTCTGGAAACCATGAGGAATAGAGGAAAGCCAGCAGACTTTGTATTGTGCATAGGTGATGACAGATCTGATGAGGACATGTTTGAGGTTATCGCAAGTTCAGTCGCTAACTGGTCATTGCCTGATACAGCTGAAGTGTTCGCCTGCACAGTTGGCCAAAAGCCGAGCATGGCAAAATATTACCTTGATGATACATTTGAAGTCATCAAAATGCTTCAAGGCCTTTCAGCCGCATCAGGACAGCAACCCTGCTCAAAATCTGGACTTGTCTGAAGAAATGAAGTGTAAAGAAAGGGCAGGTACACAAACTGAAGCTTGATCTAGAAATAGAGAGATTAAAATACAGCTGCTTTGTACAGAAGATACATGTAGTTTACAGATGATCTGATTATCAATAGATTGAAATGTAATAAGTAGGTTTTCCCCTTAGGAAATTGGAAGTTGTGTCTCTCTATGTTCATAGTTCTATGACCTCAGTTAACAAAAACAATTTTCTTGGATTCTTTGCCTTCAACTGGAGATGGTTTGTTCTTTAAATTTGGTCTTACGCTAGTTGTGTTTGACACTTGGATGCTATGAAAAAGGCCAACGAAGATTTCTGACTCAGCTATACTAAGATATCAAGGCACGAATCTTTCCGCATTTCACTTCACAATATCATCATATATTTGACAATTCATAGATCCATTTGGTATCGACATAAAAAATTTTCACATTTTTATGTGATACTATTGTAATTGTGAGACCTCTTATGATGTCGGATGTTAATTCATACTCTGTACTATGTCGTTTCTGTTTCACAAATTTTCTTGAACTTTAGTTGCTTTCTCTAATCATTGGATCTTCGGCCCCCGATGATTTTCAGGTGTTCCCTTCTAACTTCGTCGAAGAGTGCAAGATTCAAGAGAAATCTGAGTTAACTACTGAATTATCTTGCACTCTGTTTGGTTTAAAGATTTTGATAGCATAAAAAAAAATATTACAAAAAAGAAAAATAAAATTAAATAAATATAAAATCTTCAATATATTTAATTGCTTAAGAAAAACAAAGAAAAGAAATGGAGAAATTAGAGATGATGGAAGTATTGAAAAAGGAGAGAACCACATGAACTTTTCTTTTATGGTATGATTGGTATGTATAAATCAAATAGGAATGGAATTCACATTTCCCAAATCCATTCTCAAACACTTGATTCGTATAGGTTAGTGATGAGAGTCCTTATCCCATAAGAATGTTTATTCCTAAATCTATGGGATTATTCATTCCTTTCATCCTCCTTGGTTTAACTCTTCCTCATCTATTGGGAATACATTTACTTTTCTGTTTGATAAAATCACTCTCCAATTTAAAAAAATAATAATAATTTGATAAATCTCTATAAATCCCAACATATCGTATCTCTCTAATATGTTTATTCTCTCTTATATCCTTCATTTACATCACATAATTCATCAGTAACTTAAATTATTCACGTTCTCTCCGACAAAATTTGTAAAGCTTCATATTTTCTATTGGTGAATTTTTTCCCCTAGGTGTGAAACCTATTTAGTTCAATTTTTTTCCTTCTTTGTCAAAAATCTAAAACCCTTTTTTCTTGATAAAAGAAAAAATTGAATCCTGATTTTGATGTACTTGATAAAGCTAGTGGAAATTTTTAGGGGTTTCGAACTTTACATTGAAAATTAAGCTGTGCACTTGCATAATTAATTGGAGTGAAAATGAAGGGCTCTCAGTTGATGGTCAATGTGGACTGTAAACCAAGCAAGCAGCAACCTTCAATTGAAAACTAGTGTAGAATACATGAATTAATTAATGGACTTCTTTATAGATTCAAGCATAAAATTGGTTTGAATGTGAAGAAAAAAGTGTGCTTTAAGAGAAATTATGAGTGTGATTGCTTGTGGGATAAAATCCCATTTTTCTGTCCATAAAATGTGAGATAAGGTTGGGGCTTTGTTTGGATGTGAGACTTTAAGTAGGTCTTTTGAACATTTGAACAGAGACATCCGAGAGACTCTCTCTCTCTCT
>JACGDI010005859.1:402378-420232 GCA_014898725.1 Jacaranda copaia
TACAAATTTAAACAAAAAACTTTCTGAGATTGATGGCGTTCCACAGGCGGGGGAGTTCCTCTCCTTGCATGTTGGCGAGCCAATAAGCATTATGTTTTGCTACTTTGACAACGAAATATGGCCCTTTTGATTTTGGTTCGAGCTTGCTCACATTCTTGGAGACCTCCACCTTTTTGAGGATAAGATCTCTAATATTGAAGCGATGCTCTTTGATCCTTTTATTATAGGTTTGGGTCATCTTCGATCTGTAGCGCTGTATAGTATTATAGGCCTCTTGCCGAAGCTCGTCGATTATTTCGAGGTCCAACTTCCTTTCTGACGTGTTTCACAGCAGGTGGTAGTGGATGACCCGAGCAGTATGTTGGATCAATTCTGAAGGTACAACTGCCACTGACCCATACACCAGGCTGTAAGGTGTGTGATCGGTGGTTGTTTGGGGAGTTGTCCTGTAAGCCTATAGTATGCCGGGTAGGTTGTCTTCCTAATTTGCCCTTGTGTCTTGGATTCTGGCCTTTAATTGTTCGAGGACACTCTGGTTGGTCACTTCAGTTTGTCCATTTGACTGAGGATTGCCTACTGATGTGAAATGTTGTGCGATCCCTAAGGCTTCACACCAACCTCGTGTACTCTTACTCTGAAACTGAGTGCCATTATCTAAAATGAGTATCTTGGGTAGCCCAAAATGACAAATGATATTCTTTCATATGAAACTATTTATAGCTGCATCGGTTATCTTAGGAACGGCCTCAGCTTCAACCCACTTAGTGAAATATTCGACCGCTAAGATTATGAACTTTCGTTGCCCCATTGACCTCGACAAAGAGCCCACGATGTCAATTCCCCACTGATCAAATTGCCAGGAAATCTCAACATCAACCATTAGTGCGGCAAGTTGGAATGGACTTGGCAAGATGCACATTTGCGTGCAAAATCCATTGAATCTTTCAATAATGTTGGCCAGAAGTATCCATACCTGATAATTTTATGGGCAAGAGACCTTCCTGGAATGGTTGCCACACATGCCTGAACATCCTGCAGCACTTTGGACGCCTGATCTCAATCCAAGCACCTCAAGGGGGGTCTGTCAAAGGACCTTTTGTACAATTAACCATGCTCGTCGAGAGCGAATTTGAAAGCTTGATCACGTAGGCGCTTAGCCTTATTTTTGTCGTTGGGTACAATACCTTGGCTGAGATATAATTTTAATGGAGTCTGCCAAGAAATAGGCGCCTCGTCGATAGCTGCTATAAGATTTTCATCTGTCAGTGTGATCGACGGCCTGTCTGAGACTAGAAATGCGATCTTCTTGTCTCTCGTTCGTCTGATTGAGCTGGCAAAATTGAAAAGGGCATCTGCCCGTTCATTCTCGGATTGAGGAACTTGGCTGAGAGTAAATCTTTTGAAAGATTGCTGCAACCTCTTTACCTCCGCCAGGTACCGGGCCATCGAATGCTCTTTGGCTTCAAAACTTCCTTCGACTTGTTCAGCTACTAACTGGGAGTCCATGAACACGACCAAGTGTTCGACCCCATGATCAAGCGCCATTCTCATTCCTGCTAATAGGACTTCGTACTCAGCCTCGTTGTTTGTGACAGTGTAGTTTAGTTTGATTGCAAAATCATATTCCAGCAAAGGCGCGTTTCTGCTAAAGTTGTTGGTAGGGTTGTCAAAGTTGTCAGAGTTTTTGGCAGCGGTTGCACCGGCCGCCACGTGTCATTGGTGTAGAGGGGCCTGACCTGTCAGATGAATATGCCTGGTGAGGATCTGAGTGAACGTCGGAGGTCGATTCATATCGATCAGACTCGAATGCTCGATACGGGTCGATCATGGACCTTACCAAGTGAGGTCGATACCGGTCGACCAAACAGATATTATCGTTGGGCCTCGTGAGCTATCTCATTTAATGTTGAGCCTGTTGGACCTACTGAGCTATCCTATATCAATAATATTTTTAGTCCTTTTGAAAATGAAACTTTGTGGGTTGAATTTTCATAATAGCGAACCCCACACGAGTGTGCGTCCATAGATTGAGACGGTGGTGTAAATGGACAACTAGAGTAAGGATGATTGAGAGTTGGTTGTCGTGGTGGTGGCGGCGAACGGTCGTAGAAGAGGATGGAGGTGGCGAGGCTTGGCGAGAGTAGGAAAGCTGAGGTGGGGTTGGCGGATGAGTTATTTATTTATCAGAGTTAGATTGACATTGTTGGATCTAATAGATATGTTGATCTTAAACTTTTGAGCATTGAATATTAGTGGCATTAGACCTAACTAAACGCATATTATCTCTTTTTGTCGGGTTTCGATTAAGTTTGGGAATTTATGACGCATGATAGGATACATTAATTTGAATATTTTTTTTTAAAAACTAAGATGTAATATAGAAAATATTTTTATTATGACTTTTTTAATTATTTTATTATGAAATAAAAAAAATCAAAAATCAAAATTTTAATAATTTATTTTAATCATTTCCTAATTAATTTGATTGATATGAAATTTATTAAGATATAATTCACAAAAATCTAAATTTTTTTTTCTTACCTGGGATTTAATTATCCTCAATTTAGAAAATAATTGATGGTTCATTTCATAGCAAATTATCAAAAATATGAAATTTATTAAATTTACCTTTTATTTTATTTTATTTTTAGTTCCAACTATTCTCAACTTCAAATAAATCAAAACAAATCAAAATATAAATTTTATAAAACATTCTCATTCTCTTAAATATATTTCAAAAATAATCTTCTAATCAATCACAATCCTACATTACATCAATTCATCTTATCATGATAATCATTATAATTTATCTCACAATTAATCATAACCTTATTTTCTATTCTCATATATCTAAAATACCAAAATAAACCCAAAATCTTTAAAACACAAAAAATGAGACCATACCTCACAAGTGGGAGTGTAAATGTGTTGAGTCGAATCCAAATCTATCAAGTTTAAGCTTGGCTTGTTAAGTAAACGAAGGTATAGACGAACTTTATTGAGCTCAACTTGATAGGACTTGTTATAGAGAAGCAGAAGAGTTGGATTCATATAAATTCGGATGAACTCGAGCTTGTATATGTTTGGATTAGTTCAAGCTCATTAAGATTCAAAATATAATCTATAATTATAAAATTTTCAAACAAAATTGCTATTTTCCTAAAAATAACAAATAAAATATTATTGTTGTTATTATTATTTAGTTATTTTTGTGGACCTTATTATATATAATTATATATACAAAATATAAAAAAAAAATTGTTTAAGCTCGTGAGCTTTTTGAACAGAATATTATTGAGCTCGGCTTGGCTCGTTTGATTGACGAGTTTGAACCATTCGCGAATCGTCTTATCTCATTTATACCCTTACTTACAAGTAATCACAGCCTATGTATCTAGTTTTGACTTGAATATTAAATATAATACATAAAAGAATATTTATAAATAAACAATTTTATTTTAATAAGTTTTCACAAGAGGGTAATTTGTTCATTCAAAACAATATCATTCCACTCATATCAATCATTCCTAACTAGTCTAGGGATGGAAATAAACTAGGCTACTCATTAGGGGCCTCTGACCTAGCCTACTTACGGCCTAATTTATTTAATAAAAAAGTTAGGTTAAGGATTAAAAAGAAGCATTTTTAACTAAATTGCCTAGACTTAGGCTTTTATAATAGCTTGTAAAGCCTAACATGCTAGTCTGTTTATCCTCCTTTATATAAAAAGTATAATAATAGTGATATAATATTAAATAGCTAATCGTACTTGATTTCTTTAATTAGTCATTTATAGAATTCGTTATGTTATTTAGTATTGCTTTTAGTTGAAATGATACAATTTTATACTTAGATTTTAAGCTTTCATAATTATACATTTATTATTTATCATTTTGATTATTGCTTATCAAGGTATATTACAAGTTTTAGTATATTAAAAATTCAGATTGATATGATCTTTAGACTTAATGGAAGTTTTGTAGAAACTAGACTTTTAGGTAGGTTTTCAGATCGAGCTAAGATTTTAAAATTTATTAAAAATACTAGTCTAACATTAAAAACAACCCATAATAGATAAAAGGCTAGGCTTGGACTTGTCATTTGCATAACCAGCCTGGCCTATTTAAATCAAAGCCTAGTCTATTTCCATGCCTAGTAATTATCAATCATAATTTTGGAATCAAGTAAAGAATGAGGATTTCATTTCTTTTTCATTCCTTGTATATACTAATCATAGGATAAGTATTACTAACATCATTCCTTTTCTATCTTATTCTATTCCTGAAGTCATTTCATTCTCACTTGATTCCATTCCTACATACCAATTATCACCTTATTTTCCTCACCAATTTGAGAAGAAAATGATTTTTTTTTCTTCAATTATATTATGTTTCCCCACAAGTGTTCTTTTTATTAATATTTTTCTTACCAATCAAATAATCAAAATTATTTCTCTAAATATTTTCTTTTCTTATCCTCGTCAAAATCCTCATACAAAACATAATGTTAGAAATTACTTGTCGAAAATGTGATATATTTACATAAAAAATACCATAGTTCTAAGGTGCCTTTGTTGTTATATTTATTTTTTTGTTTTTCATCATTTTCAAATTCATTTTTTCGTTGGTATAAAAATAAATATAGCATAGAACTATTGGTTTTTATTAAATTGACAATGATGTTTTAGTATAAGAACAATAATTATAGGGTCCTATTATTATTATTAATTTTTACTAATCAGATTATATTGAGTTGAGAAATTATTATTTAATTTATTTTAAATTTCATTAGAGAAAGAAAAAATATTATCAAATTAGCTAGTGGCATTTTAATTATTTTAGTAAGGCATTATATCAAACAATTGTAATGTAAGTCCTATTCTAACTCAGTAAATGGTAATAATTTATAAATTATAGAAATCAAAATAAATTGTTGAGTGTACCTTGAAATTTAGTTGGAAATGGCAAAAAACGGTGAAAATGGTGAAGAAACAGTGCGACACAGAGCAAAGACGGGGTGTTGCACGCAAGGCCAAGTCCATTTTATGATTTGTCTACGTTTTTAAACCCTATTTTCTTCAAGATTTAGATGGAGTGAACTCTATCAAAAGTAGTTATAAATTATTTTAGAGATTTCTCTTTATAACGGATATTAGAATGTGGGTATTGGGTGTTCTCGAGAGATTTGTGGGATTTAAGAATGTATTTGCCACTTGATTTGAAAACAATAAATTTATCTCTTTGTCAGGTGGACTAGGCACATCGTTAAATTACGTGAAATCTTGTGTTCATTTCATTGAATTACTTTGTGTGTATTTCTCAATTATTATTATTTGGTCTTTTTGAGTTACAGCAAATTGGTATTAAGAGCTAAATTGACCAAATATTTGCCATGAAGTATGAGATAGAGAAATTTGATGGGAAAAATGATTTTGGGCTATGAAAGATAAAGGTGCACGCCCTTCTATGTCAACAAGGTTTGTAGAAAGTGCTAAAGGGTGGAGATTTCTTGCCAAAGACACTTTCAGATGAAGACAAGGATAAATTTATGGCGAAGACTTATAGTATTTTGGTGTTATTGTTGGCAAATATTGTATTGAGAGAGGTTGTCATAGAAAATATACCAGTAGGATTGTGGTTAAAGTTGGAGAGTTTGTATATGAAGAAGTCCCTCACAAATTGATTGTATTTGAAACAATGGTTGCATGCCCTCAAGATGAAGGAAGATATATCTATTACTCAACAGATTGATTATTTCAATAACATGATATTGGATCTCACTAGTATAGATATGCAAATTGAGGATGAAGATCAAGCATTAATTTTTTTATGTTCTCTGCCTAAATCCTTTGAGTACTTGTTACTATTTTATTGTATGGGAGATATATGATATTAATGGAGGATGTGAAGGTTTCATTGAATTTAAATGAATTAAGAAAGCATGTCCTAGGTAGTAATAATAGTGAAAGTAGGGAAGGATTGGTTGTAAAAAGGAGACCAAAAGAAAAGGGAAACAGTAAAGGTCGATCTAAGTACTGAGGCAATCCTAAATCAATTGATATATGCTTTAGGTGTGGAAGAAAGGAGCATTGAAAATGAAATTGTCCAAAACATTGAAAGGCAAAGAATTTGGGTGAATCCTCTGATCAGAAACAAGATGATGTTGCTAGAATCATTGAGGATGAGTTTGATTGAGCACTTACTCTCAATGTTATTGAGAATTTTTTAATTTTTGAGTAGATTTTAGATAGTGGTTATTCCTATCATATGTGCCCACGAGAGGATTGGTTCACCACTTATAAAAAATATGATGGTGGTAAAGTACTCATGGGACGCGATGTATCTTGTAGAGTTGTAGTGATTGACACAGTGAGTATCAGAATGCATGATCAAATTATGAGGACATTGACAAATGTGTAACATTTTCTTGATTTGAAGAAAGACCTAATTTTGTTGGGTACTTTAGATAATAATAGGTGCAAATATAGAGCTCAAGAAGGAGTTCTAAGGGTGTTCTACTAATCATGAAGGGGAACAAGAACATTGGTCTTTACATATTGTAGGGTAGTACAGTTTCTGGTACTACATTAGTTTCTTCTGATACTACAATGTTATGGCATATGTGGCTTAGGAATACGAGTGAGAGAGGAATGTTAGAGCTGAGCAAATAGGGTTTGCTTTGTGGGGAAAAGACTAGGGAGATAGATTTTTGTGAGCAGTGTGTTATTGATAAGCAGCACAGGGTGAAGTTCAATTCTGTAGTTTAGAGAACCAAGGACACCTTGGATTACATTCACTTAAATATTTGGGGGGCCTTCTCAAGTTCTCTCAAAGGGTGGTGCTAGGTACATGCTGACATTCATTGATGACTTTTCATAAAGAGTAGGGGTGTATATATTGAAGTATAAAGATGAGGTATTTTTCAACTTTAAGTAGTAGAAGACTTTACTTGAGAAATAGACTAGGAAGAAGGTTACACGCTTGAGGATTGACAGTAGCTTGGAGTTTGCAACAAGGAACTTCAAGAGTTTTATGATAAATAGGGGATTGTGAGGCATCACATAATTGTTTATACACCACAGTAAAACGAAGTTGACGAACGGATGAACATGACCATTTTGTAGAGATCAAGATGCATGCTCTTTAATACTGGATTATCTAAGGATTTTTGGATTGAAGCTATTAATACTACTTGTTATTTAGTAAATAGGTCACCATCGATTACTTTGGACTGTAAGACACCAATAGAAGTTTGGTCAGGGTCTCTTGCTAATTACTCAAATAGGAGGGTATTTGGGTGTTCAGCCTATGCTCATGGTCGCAATGGAAAACTTAAGTCAAGGGAAAGAAAGTACATATTCCTAGGTTATACAGATGGAGTTAAGGGTTGTCATTTATGGTGTACTGATGATAAGGGCTCCGAGGTGATTATTAGCAGGGATGTGATATTTGATGAGTTTGATATATTGAAAAAGGTGAGGTAGGGTAAAATAAGTCCAGAGAACATTAAGGAAGAGGTGGAGTTTGATACTGACAATCCATATGTTTCAAAACCAAAACAAAAGGTGGTAGATGAAGTTGGTGAGAGTTCATTATCACCTAATCAGCAACAAATAACTAGTTCACTATAGAACTATCATTTGGCTCACAATAGAGAGAGAAAGTAAATCAAACCACCACAATGATTTACATATTTAGCTTTGGTAGCTTATGCTTTGAGTTTGGCTGAGGAGTTTGTGGGAGATGATCTAGTCATATATAGAGAGGCCATTTCTTGTCCGAATTCTAATAAATAGATAGTTGCTATTAATGAAGAGATGGAGTCTCTAAACAAGAATAGCACATGGGAGTTGGTTGATGTACCTAAAGGGCATAAAATTATTGGATACAAATGGATCTACAAGAGAAAAAAAGAGATTCTCGGGGTTGAGGATGCTCGATATAAAATGCGATTGGTTGCTAAAGGTTTTACGCGGAGAGAGAAAGTTGACTTTCATGAAGTGTTCTTCCCAATTGTAAAGCATACCTCTATTCGTGTGTTACATGCCATGGCAGCTTTATTTGAGATGAAGCTTGAGCAAATGGATATGAAAATAATATTTTTGCATGGCGAGTTAGAGGAACAAATTTACATGAATCAAACAGATGGATTCATTGTTTCCAAAAAGAAAAATCAGGCATGCTTTTTGAAAAGATATTTGAATGGCTTGAAGTAGTCTCCCAAGCAGTGGTATAAAAGGTTTGATATATGTATTACTAAGATTGAATGCACTAGAAGCATCTATGATTATTGTGTATATCATAAAAAATGTAGTGATGGTTTTTTCATTTATTTGTTGTATTATGTTAATGATATGTTGATTGGCTCTAGAAACATATATGAGATTAATATGTTAAATGCTCAATTGAGTGAAGAGTTTGAGATAAAGGATTTGGGCAATGGGAAAAGGATATTGAGCATAGAGATTGTTCGAGATAGACACTTTGGGTTGTTGTACTTGTCTCAGCAAAAACATATTGAGAAAATGCTTGAGCGTTTTGGTATGAATAAGTTCAAGCTAATTAATATGCCACTTGCAGCTCATTTTATGCTCTCATCAGATCTATCACTAACTACTAAGAAAGAGGTAGAACATATGTCTAATGTGCCATATTTTAGTGTAGTTGGTTGTTTGATGTACCCCATGATGTGCTTTAGGCTAAATATTTCACATGTTGTTAGTGTTGTGAGTAGGTACTTGTACAAGCCAGGAAAGATGCATTGGCAGGTTAATTATAAAGTATTTCAAAGGTTATGCAAATAGATGTTTGATGTATAGTCAACTGAATTTTACTGCTAGACTTGTTGACTATGTGGATGTGGATTATATTGGAGATTTGGACAGTAGAAAGTTAATAACATGATATGTGTTTTATGTTTTGAGTTGTACTATTAGTTGGAAAATGATTTTATAGTCATCAGTTACATAGCTTTAGCTGAAAGTGTGAAGGAAAACATTTGGATAAAGCGGCTGATTGATGATATAGGTATGAGCTCTGATATTACTATAGTATTTTATGATAGTCAGAGTGCCATACACTCGTCAAAAAATAGGCATTTCATGAGAGAACAAAATACATTGATATGAGGTATCACTTTGTCCAGGATATAGTGTCCTAAGGTATTATCTTAGGGCTCATTTGATTCTGATTATTAGGCCCAAGAAGATTGGCTAATGTAAGTTAGTCACCAGTTTAATGTGCATGATTGAAATGCTAGGCCGAGAATGTCAATAGCAATGGCCCGATACTATTTGCTGCATCATGGACTATTGATATCGCAGGGGTGAGGCTGCCATTGACCAATATAAGGTAATGTTTGTTTGTAAATATTCATCTTATGTGCTTATTTTGTCCCTAAAAATCAATTGCCATTCTCACTTCTACCCTCCACTCAATATCATTCTCCCAACCCCAATATTATTCTCCCATCATACTCCTAAATTCCAGCCCTAATATTGTTCTCCCACAAACCAAAACTAAGGAACCTTAGGTACACTGGTAGGTGTTCGTTATGTTATTATTCAGTAATTGCAAGAGTTGGGGATGAAATTTATTCTGTTCGTGTATTGATTGCTAGATCCTTACTTTGTTGGCCTGACATCCGCTGATTTTCCTATTTATTTGTTTTATTTTATTTTGTTTTTCTATTTTTTTTTCATCCTATCAATTAGCTTTTTGATCTTATTATGGCATAATAAAATTTGGAGTGACTTATTCATCTTCCGTCGTTGCTCTAGGTTTCATTGGAATAATCAATTTATACACATCTATAGACGAGACTGAGGTTGTGTGACACATTTTTTGCCTTCTCAACTCAGGTATGGCTACTTTCTCTTGCTTTGAGGTGTTGCAAAGTAGTATTATGTTCACTGTTATTCTGGTAGTTCTTAAGTTCTGATTTTAATTTGTTATGAGTACTTACTAGAAATGGAATAAACTTTATGTTTGGGTGTGTGCAAAATATATCTTCCCACAATATTTGTCTATCCGAATATGCTTTTTTAGTCCACTAGTGAATAAATACATCTATGCCCTAAAAAAGGTTCCACAGTTTTTAGTTTGTCGACTTGCCTTGATTCTTGGCTTGGAAATAAATCAATATATTGACATAGCATTTTTGCTTTCTCAACTAAACTATCCTGCACATGGAGACTACTACTTGTTATGGTATTTCAAACTGACTCTTCCCATTATCCCAAATAAACATTTGAATGGTCTATTTGTGTTGCTCAAATACGATTAGCTCTACATTATTAGAAATCAAAATTGTAGCTATCTAAACCCAATGATATAGAATAAGTAATTAAATCATCTTTTTGTAGAAGATGACATGATCACACCTGTGAATTAATTCTTAGCTATGTATTTAGCTTTTCACAATTTATTACTTATTAATCTATTGAATCAAATGATATAGGTATGAGTGTAAAGACATGGCCTTCCTAGACTGAGCTTACATTATTAGGATAGTTTGAACATGTGTATCCACCTAGACTATTTGAATAACATCAGTAACAAATGCCACTTAGTTTCGTTGTTAGATCTATTGTGTGCAACTACTATGGATTTGCATACCGAAATCAAAATTTTACTAGAGATCTATGTTTTTTTGCTCTGAAGGATTATTTGTATTATGTTGCTTTATCATGCGCACCTTATACACGTGTGATAGGCGTCCTAGGAGGTAGAGCATCATTTATAAGATGCTTGACCATATAAAACAAATGAGAGAGCTTGTCGAACTAAATGATCAAACTTTTATTGATAACTTGTGCATGGACCGAGGAGCACTTTGGAGCCTTTGTTATTTGCTTGAACATGTAGGGAGTCTAAGAGATGACAAATTTGTTGGAATACTATAGAAAGTGGCAACCTTTCTTTCCATTCTAGCACATCATAAGAAAAATAAGATTGTGAAGCATAATTTTAAAAGATCTGACCATATTGTTAGCAAGTATTTTAAGCATTGTGTTAGGGTAGTAATAAAGATTAGTCCATTGCTCTTTGTCAACCCTCAACCCGTCGGTGATGATTGTACTAGTGATCCATGGAGATGCTTTAAGGTATGTCTAAGCTTATTTTGTCATAAAAACATTATAGATATAAATATGTGGTCTTTATGTTACTTTTAATATTAAACTTTCATCATGTAGGGACGTCTAGGCGCCCTTGATGGCACCTACATATTAGTGAGTGTACCAAAGAGTGAATAAACCCGATATAGGTCTAGGAAGGGTGAGACATCTGTGAACGTCCTTGGAGTGTGCAATCGATAGATGAACTTTATTTACCTCCTTATTAGATAGGAGGGTTCCACTATTGATAGCAGGGTGCTAAGGTGTGTTGTCAACAAACCTAATGGACTCAAAGTCCCAATTGGTATGTAGTACATGATTATATTTATACATTTTCTTGTATATCACTTCATGATTACAATCTAAAACTACATAGCATCACGTGTTTTTTTGTAGGGAATTATTATCTATGTGGTGCCGGTTACACAAATACTGAAGGTTTTTTGACCCCTTACCGTGGTGTCAGATATCACTTAGATGAATGGAGCGATGGATCACAAGGCCTAGTGAATGCTTGTGAGTTTTTTTAACATGAAACATGCTAGTGTGCGCAACGTTATTAAGAGGGCTTTTAGACTGCTTAAGGGCCGGTGGGCTATGTTAAGGAATATCACCTACTATCCAATAAAGACACAAAATATGATAATAATGGCGTGTGCACTTCTTCACAACTACATTCACATACAGATGCCTATCGACCTGTTGGAGGAAAGTATTTTTAGGGTTACAAAAGTAAATGAAGAAGAAATAGATGTGGAAAATATAGATATGATTGAAAGCACACCCAAGTGGAGTAATTGGCATGATAACATGGCTGCTAGTATGTACGACTCGTGGCATGGAGCACACTAAGATATGTTGTGGAGACATAGACCTATTGAAAATTTCTGGAAAGCGTGCGATTGTTGATTTATTTGTATTTGTATATACAATGCTTGAACATATATGCATGTGTTTTATTACTATAATTGAGTGTATACATGTGTCATCGATGTTTCATGTTCATATGTTTTTTGAGTCGTAGTTGGTGATTGTATGTATTTGTTGGACTATTTAGCGTTCTATTGTCCTAATACATGGTATTGGAGTTTTTATCATCTTACACTATCATATGCACTTTGAATGAATCGCAACAAGAGTTCTTGACTTTGATTATTAATTGTTTGTGACCATAATATGTTCTTTAGAATGATGTTCTCCTTTGTTTTTAAATAATAGGTCATGGCGCAATTTGGTAACTCTTCTCACAGCACCGAATGATCAAGCAAACCACCAGTTCCCCCTTGACATTTCTGGACCCATCAAGAGGAGGAAACATTGATACATGCATTGAAGAACCTTTGTGCCGGTGGGTGGTTATGTGATGGCTCATTTAGGGGTGAATACATGGTGAGGTTAGAGGCAATGATAATCTAAAGATTTTCGGATTGTGGCATCCTAGTTAAACACATCAAATCAGAGTTTCAAGTTTGGAAAAAACTAACTCAACCCTAAGAGGCATTCTTGGATGTAGCGGAGGTGGGGGCATATTGATGGATCCTACATCTCATATGATAATCGTAGAGTCAGAAACAATTTGGAGTGATTACGTTAAGGTAGAAAGATACATGTTTTTAGTAATCTTTCTATACAATTGTGCTTCCCTTGTTTTAACAAAGCATTGTCATATGGATTCTATAATGATTTTTAAAAGGCCAATCTGGATGCCGCAAAGCTTAGAGGGAAGCCGCATTCATAGTACGATAGTTGGGTGGAAATCTTTGGAAGCGACAAAGTCACTAGGGAGCTTGAGTTTGATACAACAGATGTTGTACAAGATTTGTTGCATGGTTCACAAAATGAAGGAGAGAATGCTGCTGAGAGTGGAGAGCAACATCATGGATATTCGCCGGGGTCTAATGTGGACTTTGATACCGTCTTTGTCACGTCACCCTCTAGTGGCGGTTCGAAAAAAAGTGCATCATATTCGGGCAAACGGAAGAGGATCGATCAATATGCGGATGACTTTTAGAAGATTGTGGGGTCATTGCTTGAAGATGCGAAGGCCACTTTAGGAAGCATTGCTGAAAAGCTACACCACCCTCAACCATGGGGAACCGACTTGGAGTCATCTATGAGAACTTCCTTGTTCAACGCGCTACAAGAGATTCCAGCCCTGACCTTGGAGCAGCAAGTGAAGGCTATGCATCATCTAGCACGTGGCTGTTTTGTCTTCCTGCTACTCTCTGGTACACTGTAACTTTTGGGTGGTCCTGTTTAGGCCGTTTCTCCAAACTATGATCATTCTCATTTTGTTTGTTTTCTGTGTGTACCTTGTTAACGGCCTGTTAGAATTCTAAAATTTGTTTATGTTTTGGTTGGTCTGTGTTGATGTAAGAATCTGACATTGGAACTAAGTGTTGTTGATGGAATTTGAGTCTAAATGTATGCTCGCTAAGGATAGAAGGGGCTAATGTTAGTGGCACTTGTTCATTTTTGTTCACAGTTTCATTGTGCAACTTATCTGATTTTGAAGCCTAAGGCGCCTTGATGTCCTGTGTTTGTCCACTATGCCAACAGTTACATAGGAGCCCGAAATTGGACTCCACACGCATGCCTGTGTCATAGGAAGCGTTCGTGTGATAAAAGATAAAAAAATGGCTATTTGATCTTTTTATCCTTTCTTTGTAATTGCTGCAATTTGTAAATTTAAATAGGGAAATACAATTTGGTTTTGTGAATTTCAAATGATAACACTTCTTATTCATGGCCTATGCTTCATGAGAGGGCAGTGCATGCATTCCAGTTTCTGTACATAGTTATCATGGCCGAGCACTATTTGAATTGTTTGTTCGACACTTCGCAATTACTAAAGAAGGACGAAATTCATGGATTAGTGTAATAGCTGTCCCAAAAAAAAAAAAAAAAAAAAAAAAAAAGGCTTGGGAAGACATAATTTTCCCACACTAGTAGTATGATTGGTATACGAGAATAAACTAGGAATGGAATGACCATTCCCGTTTTCATTCCTAAACTGATGATTAGTACAATTTAGAGACGGAAATGTCCATTTTTTTTGAAATCCCTATTTCCAAAATGATAGGTTTAGCTATTCCTAATCCAGTGGGAATGAATCTATATCACTAAAAAATTTAACAAAATACTTTTATAATTAAGAAAACAATCTTCACTTTGTAAGCGTTTGATATTATATTCCAACCTATTTGATTGCTATGTATTTTGTTTAATTGTATCTTTTATTCATATTTTTTTAGCAATATTATACAAATTATTAAATTATTATAAGAATATAAATAATAAATATTTAAAATAATATAAAAAAAGTAGATGTATCATTGTTTTGGTCCATACTAGTGAAATATCTACATATCTTCGAATTAGCAAAAAATATATACAAATCTAATAAACGCAGAGTTGTCCATTATATCAACAACTGTTCAAATTAAACTTAAAAAAATGTATAATAAATCATTCTCTTATCACCAAAAAGTTAAGTAATCTATTTATAAAAAGTATTTTGTAATTTTTTAAAATTTATGATAAATCCAAAAATTCAAAAGAGCAGGCTAAATTATAATTTTAAACGAATTGTGTTTATACTTTTTTGCGTAAGCATATGTAACTTGCTGACAATATATAAAATGCATATATTTACTTATGTAATTCGAATAATATTAAAGCAGTATTAAAATGGCATAATTATTGACTTACTCAATATATATACGGTAATGTATAAAAAATATTTTACTAATAAATATTTTTATTTTAATAATTTTTCTCAAAATTTAAACATTTGGTTATTTAAAAAAATCATTCTATTTATACTGGTCATTCTTATTTACTAATCATCAAAATTGAATCAAGAAGGAAATGGCGATTCCATTCCTTTCTCATTCCTTATACATTGTAATTATAGGATAAACTATATCAGCATAATTCATTTCCCAACTTCATTCTAGTCCTAATCTTATTCCATTCCCATCTAATTTCATTCCTACATATTAATCACCATCGAAAGGTTAACTAAATTATACAATTCAAAGGACTTGAATTCTTGTCCTATTTTCTATATCATTGTATAAATAAAAATATATGTATATTTATACATATATATATAACGCTGTTAGCAATATATAAACATACTCATATATATTTTTAAATATAAGTGCATGTATATGTGTGTGAACAGATATATAAATACTGTTAACTGTTTATTTATATATTTACATATGCATATATGTATATATACATGAATAAGCGTGGCCCCCAGTAATTATACGTACTACGCATACATGGAATTTAAATATAAGTATATATACTCCAAAATAAGCTATATATATGTATTTATATACGTATTCGGCATGTATAAAACTATATATAGAATATATAGAAATATATATTTATATATTTTCAACAATTATTTTTATATAACACCTTCCCCAAACCTAGGATAAATATTCAGCATATGTTTTTAAATATAAGTATATATATAACCACAAATAAATATATATACACTTCATATTAAAATTATACACACCTATATATATGTACTTATGTACACATGTTTATATAAGGCAGTATACATATTAAAATTTATATAAACTTATGATTTTTTGCTGGCAAATAAAAATGGCCTCCAAGCTATCATGTGTTTGAGGGGCCAATGTTTTAGATACCATCGCCCCGGGAGCTTAGACAAAAGCGCAAAGCATGGCATAAGTCATTCCGATGCATTGCCCATGTCAGCATATGAATTGCAGGAAAAGGTAAAGACACACTTTTAACCACAATATGAGCGACATAATCTAGTGATGGTGGACTAAACATCAAAGTCCAACATATAGATATTACAATAATAATACGTACCGATACTCAAGATTCAAATCATGCTACCAACCGGTAATACATTATTTTTTGTAGAGATCCTGATGCAAACGACGTGGTGATGGATTTCCAACGATAGACAATAGGAAGGATGAAAACATTCTCATTTCTTGTCGCCACCTTTCAGAGTGCTACTAGAACTTTGATATGAGCTTGCTAGACCATGCACACTTGGGAAAGGTTGGAAAATACCAAACATTTCTTGATCATCTTGCTCAGTCCACAAATGATTGTACGCACTAGTGAAGGGATTGACAGGTGGAGTTGAAAATGGATTATAATTCAATAACTTCACAGAGTCCTGACTACCTTCGTCATAGGCAAATGCACCATACAAATGATTCCAAAATGATAAATCAAGATGTTCGGTTACTGGTAGTGCATGGTAAGCAACGGTCATTGTGGGGTTGTTTACCCAGGGCTGAAGAGGTTTATACACACTATCATCTGATATTTGAATAACATCGGACTCCGAAAACAAGTTAACCGAGTTAGGTGGACCGAATATGTCACACAGCTCGCACCATTGACCTTCCCCTTTCATCATGTAAGCCTTTGAAAGTGGAAATTTCTGCAAAACAAAAATTTATTTGAACCGAGAAATAAACATAAAAAGCTCATATAAGTACATAACATGAGGAATAAGTAGATATTTGCCATTGTGACGTAGTCCCAAATATATGCGTCTGCTGCCACTAAGTTGTTTTCAGCATTATAAGTGACTGGCTGTAATGAGATTAAAACCCTAATATAGTATGTCGTTGCTACAAATATTTGAACCATGTGCTTGAGCCTCGAACTTATTGTTAATTGAGGCTAAGCAAGATCGAATAATCTCAACATCAGAGCGAGTGATACACCTTTCATCAGACCGAATTGACTCCGCAAGGTGAGAGATGAATTCCTTGTCAATTTCCTCCACCCATGGGCAAAAGTAGAACATTGCAATTTGTGCTTGGGGATTTCTTGGAGCTATGACACTTAGTTGGAAATTGTTAATATTTTTTATTCTTTGTAGAATGGAAATAAGAGATAGCAATGGCCATAATGGATTATGCCAATACTCAAGTTATAGTTCGCTAAACTTTGGAAATCCCATGAATTGAGGTGGCCCTGCCTAGAGGCATTAGGTGAAAGGACAATATTTTTTTCTACTAGCAAGAATCCACTAAAAAATCCTAATTTGCAAGCAGAATCTTGGGTTGTAGTTATTTCGTCTACATGGTGTGAATAAATTATAATGGCCATATTGAATTGGCCAAAAGAAATGGCAAACAAAGGCTGCAAAATATTGGAACGAGCATAAGAGCGTACAGTAAACATGGTTGTGGCAATTAAACAAATGCACCTCCTTTTTTGTCATTGGTCAAGTTTACAATATTGAACTGAAAATTGCATAAGCACAAGATTGGTTGATTTCCGTTTAGCTAAAAATTATATAGATTAAAAACATGGTTACTTGGTTAAATTGGGTAAATAGTAATTAGCATGTAGGCATCCTTATAGTTTGCAAGACAAATGTCTATTAAATGGGGCCGCCTAGCAGTACCTATTGTAAGCCAATACAAACATATATGCATTGCACATAAACTATGTCATGAGCACCAACAGTTTTTTTTGACATTAACATTGAGTTTACATTAGGTTAAACTCAATGCCACTGCTGTACAACTCGAGAGCAGCCACAAATTGGTAAAAATGTTTGCACACTTCAAATAGCCACAATGAATAAGTTGGCATAGGAAATCATCTCAAAGTCATCCATCATTTTAATAGTTGAGCGCATTCAGCATTGATATGTATGGCATCTGTCTCATATCGAATAGAGAAGAGGGCCTTGACCAGTATATAAGC
>JACGDI010005859.1:420399-436038 GCA_014898725.1 Jacaranda copaia
GGCGCAGGTGGGACAATACCTCGGAGGGAGGCTGCCATGTGGCGACGGATCCATGCATCATCAAGCATAATTTAGTTTACTTGGTAAATACATTATATTAATTAAAATGCATGCATAACCACACGATCATAATGCGAGTATGTTGCTGTGCATATTTAGCCTAAAGCCAATGTAGCAAATGATGTAAGTGCAAAACTATCATAGCGCATAAAGAGGTCCATATACATATATTAACCTAATTGACGAAAAGAGTTGTTGACCACATTAACCACTAATAATCATATGTACGGCAATGTCAATTTAGACCATAAGTTTCCCCATTGCCAAACCCAATAATAGAAAACAAAAAAAGAGGCAAGAATGACAATAACCGCACAACCAACAAAACTACCTGATAAAAAGGCCAATTTCATAGGAGTAGAAGGTGGATTAAAAGGACCACAATGTACAAAACAACGGTCATGCACCCAAGGAGATGTATTTGAACTTTCACTTCGCTCGGCATCATCCAAACACGAACTATCTGGGGACTGAGAGCCCATGTATAGTGCCGATCTATTAACATAACCTTATGAGCTAAAGGACCTTGGTGGCGATATGTATGAACCATGCTCTGAAGATGATGATTGCCAGTTTACCCCTTGATACACGTCCCACCACATTGAGTGGCCAGCTTGATTTGTTTCTCTTGGACACTTATAGAACTATTTTCCAGGATTATGAGAAATATGTGACTTACGAAACACCATCAAACCTCCACCACATCAACATTCCAGTGCTAACTTTAGTTCCATTACACACTACAAGGTGAACAATAGGCGACAAATAACAACATAGGCAACATGCATCTTTTACAAACAATCCTAAACACATAGCAAAGGACTATATGAATAATTAGTCCACCAACTGTACATAGCTCCAGTTAAATAGATGACAAGTAGTATACACAGTTGCTATTAGTTATACCTCTCAAACTTATGGGTCCTTTGTGTTATTGAAACACTTTACATGTTTAAATTTAGAAACAAATGCAACATATTTGCAACAATAAAAATGCCCGTTGACTAAATATAGAATGTCAATAGATCTTATTATTAAGTTTGGCAAACGTCTTATAAGATGAGTGAATGAGTCATTTTCCTTCAACAAATGTTAGATATTTACATCCTTCAACCAAAGACCACATGCAACAATAAAGTAAAACTGCCTTATAAGCACATCAATTGAAATGACTTCAATTCTAAGTCAACTCAAGGAAACAGAAATTGACAACTTACAAATTTCTTCCCAGTTAAGAACTAGTACGAATAAGAATGGAGTGCATACATACTATTTGATGTTTTAGAGAATGTACAATTAATCATGAAAATCAATATAAATTTCACAAGTGAGGTGCATACTTTCAAATAAAAATTTAAATATGTGCATTTCAACAATCTACATAAGAGTATTATATGATAAGGCATATTGGCTCTCAAACATTTGGCAAATTATTCACGTGATTAGAAGATGATATGATGTTGGGGAAAGGGAGGGGAAAATTGCATGCCCATGTCTAAGATAGTTTTATGTTCTCAAACCAATTACACTGTTTTTCGAAGTCCGTGGCAATGAACATCAATGTCACACAAAAGTTTCTTTCATAAATATAAGATGCAATCTTTTACTTTGTTACTAGGAAAATATGGAATGCTAGAAGCAACTGAATAACTAAAGTTGCAGAACCATGTGAGCTAATTACATTAGGGTAACAGGCTAATCCGACCAAATGAACTAGATAGCACATGAATCATAAAATAGAAACAGAGTAAAATCATGCCTCTTAGTTGAACTAAGAAATATGAACTTTCCACTCTTTTTGTATGTTATTGGAGTCCGCCAATTTCAATCTTTGATAGGCCAATTGGTCAATGGCCATTATTGGCGATAATGCTGTCATGGCTGAAACCTAAAGAACCACCATTTTGTTAAATTAGGGCACAACCAACATGAAACAGTAAGACAAAGTCATAAGTTGAAGTAACTAACATTTCAAGTACCTACTTTCTTCGTGGTAGTGTTCAGTATGTAGATCTCGCACAAATTGAAGCAATGAATAGCTGATTTACTCTGATTAGTTGCTCAAATATCATCGATGGGTGCCGTAAGTGAATCAAGAAGAGAGAGTTTGTTCTATTCAACTTTGGGGTTTGCCTTTTTTAGGATATACGACATGTTTGTATACACTATCAAATTAGAATGAAGTAGTGGACAAAGGGCAGTGTTGACCTACAAAAAATAATAGAGGGTTTCAAACCTCAAACATGAGACTAGGGTATATAGCTATGGTGCATAATAGATAGACACAAAAGTAGCATATCAAACAAAAATCCCATATTATAATCCCACGTAGTGGAGGAGGCAATACAATCTGGTCTATTAGCTTGTTAGTGAAATCAAATGAGCACTTAGTTGATAAGGTGGGATTAAGGATAATCCGCAGATATGTTGACTAAGATCGTTCTAAGAATCAAATTTGAACATTGCTTGAATTTGATAAACATTTGTAGACTCAGATGATAGCCCTTTTAGGGGGAAACAAAGCTAGTGGATAGAGAATTTCAAGTCAAGGTGAAAAATTGTTGAGTATGTCTTGAAATTTAGTTGGAAATGGCAAGAAATGGTGAAAACAGTAAAGAAACGATACAAAATAGAGTGAAGATAGGATGTACTGGAGCACAACCTAGTGCATAGGCCTCGGCAAAGATGATCATGACTTGCGCCAAGATGTAAGCAGGCCATGTCTCGACGTAAGAAAGGCCATTACTATGCATAGGTGTAAATTCTGTGCGTCCTGGTGAGGCACATTCTGCCCAGATTTGTGCTGTGCAAGCCAAGGCTCAAATCTTGTGTGCCCTAATGGGCATGTAAGGCTCAAGCCCATTTTGCAATTTTTTTGGGTTTTTAGATCCCTTTTTCTTTAAGGTTTAGATAGAACAAACCCTATCAAAAGTAGTTTTTGACTATTTTGGAGATTTCTCTTTAGAACAGAGGTTAGAACGAGGATGTTAACTGTTCTCGTGAGATTTGTGGGATTAAGTGTGTACTTGGCACTTGATTTGAAATCAATAAATTCATCTCTTTGTAAGGTGGATTGGCACATCGCCAAACCATGTTAAATCTTGCATTCTTTTCGTTTAATTGCTTTGCGTGTATTTCTTAATTATTTTTATTTGGTTTTTTAGGGTTACAACATAAATGATATTTTTATTGAAAATGTGGAAAACATGTATGCTTGTTATATTTCACCTTATACAAAGATAAAAAAACAAGAACATGACTCTTTTTCTTAAAAAGCACTGCAGAAAATAGACAAAGAGTTAAAACAGGGACCCCAATCTATGTATTCAACATCAAATGATCATCAAATACAAAGTGCAAGAAAATGAATGACTTGTATTTTTCTTATTAATTCATTCCTGAATTATTTGCTAATTTTGTTATGGTTCAAATGTTTGGACATCATTATTGACACCTAAGTATTAACGTTGTACAAAACTATAAGAGTTAAAGTGTAAGATGATAATTGAAAATTTTGAAAATGAGAAGAAGAAGAAAAAAAAGAAGAAGAAGAATAGAGAATACATGGGAAGAAGAAGAAAAGTATAAACTTTCACTAGATAAACCCTAAAATTGCCTTTCTTGTCTATTGTTGATAAAATTGAAAATGGAGTATGCTTGGAACTAATTTTCTTCTTCAATAGGGAGATATGGAAGATAGGGTGAATGAGGTTATTCTCAAGTAATTACAATTTTTTACACTACTAATCTTATCTTTTGAACCACTGGATTTGGATAGTAGTATTAGGTACAAGCTTTAAATTCATTCGCACGGACACACTTGTTGCTTGTGAAGATGTAATTTGAGATACACTTGGTCTCTAATGACAAACTACTATTCTATTTTGGTTTTTATCTACATATGATTTCATTCTATTTTGCATACACCAAATTTTCATTTAAATTCTAAATGATTTTAATTTTATCTCGTATGAGATTATTAACATCATTATGTGTTGCGCGTACTAGTGCTCATAGTGGTATGTGGGTAGCTGGATCACCATAGAAAGCTTAGGAGGGGGTTGTTTTTAGGCTTGAACAGAAATTGGTGTTATATCAATACTTAGTCAGTTATGTGTTACAATGCCTGGGCTTTTGGTGAGTCATACACCTAACATAGGTCCTAAGACATTGGTTAACCTTTTCTGACTGGCTATCTGACTAAGGACGGTAAGCAGTGGAAAGGCTTATGGTGGTATATAAGAGTTTAAAAATGGTTTTTTGAAAAGTGCTTTTGAAGATCTTATCTATAACTGAAACTATGATTAGTTAGGAGTCCATGCACTTTGTACATTTGGTATAGAAACAACTTAGCTAATTGTTTAGATATGTAAAGGTGTGACAATGCAAAAATGCGCATATCAGGTGAGTTTATGAACTATGACTCAAATAGAGTTCTTGCCCTCAAATGTGTGCAACCCTTCTATGAAGTCCATAGTTATGTGTGACTGGCCATTGGTAAGGCTTGTAGTAAATCAAGGTAAGTGACATTTTCATGGTTATTTTTTTGACATGTGTCACATTTCTTTACCCAATGAATGATATCAATTTAGACCAAAGCAAAAGAACCAAGACTTGATTCTATCATATGTACCAATGATGCCTCACCATCTTTCGGGATGCGATCATGCATAAACTCTATTATCTTCTGTCACAAATTCCCATTTTTTCCAACAAGTATCTTCCTTTAATGCCTAAGCAGCATAGTTTTAGTAAGTATATTTGGGGTGTGCCTATGCATCAATCACTTTAACCCTCACTTTAACCTTTACTATGCCACTCAACTTATGTTCCCCAAAGTTGTCCTGAATTTCCACTATCTAATTAGGAATAGGTGGCACAGAAATAGCAATGCACTAAGCCTAATCATGCTTTATTTTGATAGGGTCACCCTTTTTGTACTGCATCTCATAGTCAAGTTTCATTAGTTTGATCATCTATTTCTACTATAGCACAGAGTCTGCCTTTTGATTCATGATATGTTTAAGGCCCTATTGGTCAGTTTCGATGATAAAATGGTATCCTTCCAAGTGGTGCTTCTACTTGATTACTACCAAGCAGGAGCATTACCAACAATTCTTTTACATAGGGGTGCCCTAGGTGAGTTATAAAACTTATCTTACAAATGTTTTCCTTCATCATTCTTATCAGAAAAGTATCCTGATCTCAAATCTATTTTTGAAAAAAAATTTGCATCATGAAGCTCATCAATAATTAGTGTAAGGAAGCCATACTTCATAATGAGGCTATTAAGATACCTGTAGTCAATATAAAGCCTCCATGTGCTATATTTCTTCTTCACCAACAATGTTGGTGAAGCAAAAGGGCTTTGACAAGGTTTGATGACCCACCTTAAAGCATTCCCTTAAAAAGATTTTCCATCTCAACTTTCTGGGAATAGGGTTACCTGTACAAATTTTTTGCTTCTAAGGAACAATTTGAAGAATGAGTGTTATTTGATGCTCCATATTCCTACTAGGAAACATGGATGTTGGCTTAGCAAACATATCCTCATATAAGGTTAAAAAGCTAATTCAATTCCTTTGTGGAGCCTTAGATAGGTGTAGCCACACAAATACTAAAAATATTTGACTACACCATTTATGTGCCCTTTGTTTAAACAATACATATGGCTTTGCTAAAATTAATTTCAGTTTAGATTGTTTAGTTATTTCCATCAATGAAATCTCTCTCCAACTTTACATATGCTGATCTTCATTTGTATGGTTAAGTTCTAGAGGACTATTTTTCCTCAACCAATCTCCCCTAAGTACCAAGTCATACCCTCCCAATTTGATGGCCTTAATAGGCTTAGAAAAGTGGTGCTCCTAGATCAATCAAGTGAAACTAAGATAAATCCTCCTACTTATTAGCTTGTTTTTGTCAACAACTGACTAGGATAGGGGTAGTACATATAACCAAGTTGATAAGCAAACTTCTCATCCAAGAAATAGTAACTATTATCACTTTCTATGAAGATTTGCACTTCCTCCCTTCCATTATGTTGTTATTATAATTATGTTCATACTAGTATTTCTAGTCATTGTGTTTAGGGAAAGTTTGATATTTTTTAACGTTATCTGGGCACTCTACCATCTCATCTTGATATGCTTGCTTCCCTTTTCTCAATTATCATTAAAAACAATTATCTCTATTTACATCTATGCTCTAGTGTAAAGATCTCATCATAATTATAGCTTAAGTTTTTCTTTATCCTAGATCTTATTTTAGTTACAGTTAGGAGTTCCCTGGGGGAGGGAGCTAGGGTCAAGTGGTTTAAAAGGAATTTGGTGCCACTTGGGGGTTTGGTCAGGTTGGTTTGAAAAGAGATTTGGAAGGGCTGTAACTTTTGTGTAGTAAGAAGGATCTCTTGAGGATGGCTTCTACTGTAACTAATTTCTTGCCTTTTTGTGAGAGTGAAAGTTGGTTGGTTTGGGAACCAAGCTTGCCCTCTTGATTTCTTTCCTAAGTTCACTGATAAAACTAGCTATAAAAAGTGATTCTGGGAATTAATTCTTTGTTGAATATTAACATATAGGATTTAAGCTCTCCAAACTTCTCTAAATATTGGGAGACTGTTCTTGTTTGCTAAAGCTTATTAAATCTCCTAAGAGTAACTCCATATTATACTTATTAAACTTGGAGAGAATTGCTTCTATAAATTGCTACCAAGTAAGCAGGTCCCTTCCTTCCATGTAGCTTTGAGACCATAGTTTTGTCGTGCCTTCAAGCACTTTCTGCTCCTTAGATATGCTAGTGACAACTTGGAAGTATCTTTAGCAATTTGAAATTGATGTTTTGGATGCATTTCTATCAAAATATGGAAACTCCATTTTACGGAATGAAGTGTATCCCCATGTTGTTGTGGTATTGGCCTCAAAGTTGTTTGTATCCCTAGCAGAGAGTTGAGAGGTGGATCCCTTATCTACAGGCATATAGACCTTCTCTAAGTATTAACTTATTTTGAGGTATTAACACATTTGCTTACTGGTATTTTGGAGCTAATATTGTGTTGTTTTTCAGTTGTTCTCCATAAATGCAAGGGATGTTTGTATCCAAAATGTGTACTTATTATGCCTTCAATTGTTCGTAGAAATGCTTTTCCCAAGCTTGCTTAAGAGCTCTTTCTTCAACTAGTAAAATCTTCTATTTCTTTTGATTTTAGCTATCTTATGTGTGCCCTCCACCATCATGGTAAAGGCTGTCCAAGATTAAAAGACTCTGATACCAATTGTAAGGGATAAAGTGCAAGAAGATAGTTGGGAAATTTACAAATGAGAAGAACAAAAAGATTAGCCAATAGATATGAAGAAGAAATGTAGAAAACACAAATTTTCATGAAATCCACAATGTAATGGATTATAATTTATAGAAATTGGATAAACAAAAAAGGACAAAAGACATCAACAAATTATGTTAATAGGTTCTCAATCTATTAAGCACAATTCCTAAGACCATGTGCCTAATCTTTCTCTATCTCTTCAACCAACCAACAATTGTGCTTGAATTAATTAGGATCCGTTTGTTGGTGGGGTGGAGTGAAGTGGATGGCTAAGATTAGGATTGCAAATGAGTTGAGAGAATGCGAGCCTCATGAACCAAGCTTAAACTAATTTGACTCAAGCTTGAACTATTTTAATCGAATTGAATCGAATAAAAAATCTATTTTAAATCGAACTTAAGTCATATGCACTCTAACTGGCATTTCTCCTTTGTTAATTCAAATGGCATCGTTTTCTTCAATGTGCAATAAGTTTGCTAACTAACAAGTCATCTTGTTGATTGCATAACACGCCTTTGTCCCTTTAGTCTGATGCCAAAAGATCCTTGGGCCAAATCTTAATTGTACAATTCCCATTTTGATAGAGTTCCCTATCTTAAGATACAACAAACTTACATGGCCAACAGTGATAAAATAGACATCTTAAATAACTAGTTAGCCCAATTTTTAAGGTATTGTTATTTGCACTTCAAAATTAATTATTCTCACTTTATTCTAAATATTTGTGTTAGATTATTGATCAAAATATTCATTTATTTTTTAAATTTATTTATATTAATTTGCAAGACAAATATACCCTTTAATGTAATAATTATCAATTTCAACTTTATTACTTATAAAAATATTCCACCTCAATCTATCCAATTTAATATGAAATAACAATAAACTTGACAAATAAGTACCCATAATAACTCAAGAATGGGTAATGACGGGTTGGGTAAATTTACTCATAGATAAAATTATTCATTTTTTATTAGATACGAGATAATGAACGCATTACCCATGATTATGGGTGATGGATAACTCATAGGTATCAATACTTTTTTTTTTCATCCTTGAAGGTAAATTAATAAATATATTTTAATTTACATAATATTATTCAGATATTTTTTTAATACAACTAATAAAAGAGGCTACAAATTTTCAATATTACATTGAACAAGTACTCCAAGTATGTTAGGTATTTTAGTTTGAAAAATACAACTTAAATGTTTAAACATCTATTGATTTTAAGTTAATAACATTTTGAAGTTCAAATTTAAATAACATTATACGTCAAAAGTTTTTTGAACTAAAAATTTCACTTAAACATTGTTGTTATCATAGAAAAATATGTTATAACCCCCAAATTATTTATGAGAATCAGAGAAAAATTATATATATATATGTATGTATATAATTGTTCATAGGTTACTTGTGGGTTCCCGTGGGTTGGATAAAAAAGTGGCAGGTAATTAGGTGGTGGTTAAAATTATATACATTTTATTGGGTGGGAAAAATGAGATCTATTATCCACATTTTTTTTGGTTACCAGCAATATGTGTGATTTTTTACTAGGTTTAAATAGCAAGGTGCAGTGCTCTTTTCTATTTCACTTTTTTGATTGAAATAAATTTACACAGCGATCTTTATGAAGTAAAACAAGATCTACATTTGGGGTGCGAAAATATACTGTTTTGTAATGATACTGTCACTTTCCTATTGAAGTTCAAAGCCATATCTTCTGTGAAATGATTGAATTTAGAAATGGAATAATCTGTTTATTTTTATATGCTCTATCAAGTTTGACATTGAATGAATCAAGGCTGTGAATGAAATCAAAATTATATTTAATAGGACAAAGAATAGTACACTAAGACGTAATTATCCAGTAATATAAATTAAATAATATCTTAAAAATAAAGGAATATAATGATCAATTCCTATAGATTAAATCAATGGCAGTGCAATAACAATACCCAATTCTTAATTGGATTAATTTAAAACTCTTGCAATAATTATAAGACAAGAATATTTTGGGACATATTAATGAGTTGTGAACTCCATAAACACACAAATTGGGCTGATATGGCACTTTGGGCCATTGGTGGACCTCATCCACTATCAGCGTTGGGAAGGAAGCCCGCAGATTTGGAACACGCCTGGACATTTTTTATTTAACCATAACCCGACATTAGATAAGTAGAGGAGTGGATTGATTCCTGGACTGCATTTTTTTTTTTTAAACGTGAATCAAATTTGCTATTTTGGCCTCATAGAAATTTGGTAAGTGGCGAGGCCATAAAGTAATTTTGATATTCTTTTACACAATATAATAAAATTAGAAAGTATAAGTGACAATGTTTAAAGAACTAATAATTACATATAAACTTAAAAGTAAAATCAAATTAGATTTAATTTGTCACTATTAATTAATAAATGTATAAAATGAAGACAAAGATATTGTCACAAAATCATAGTTATAATTTTTATTATCACTAAACTAACAATTACCATTTATCTAAAATAATAATTAACTTGAACTAATAGCCCTTTATCATTATTAACCTATTATTGAGGTAAAACAAAACTTATAGCCACTTAATATATATTATTAGTAAAAAATGAAAAATTATTACCGATTCAATACACATCATTAACGATAATTTTTTTTATTATCAATTAATTTTTTCACTAATATCATCATTTTTTACCATAACAATTAGTTTATATACCATCGTCAAAAGATATCAAACTAGTATTTATGAACACGATATCATACTAAGATATTCCCCAAATTAATTTAAGGTTCATTGTTTAATAGAAATTTGAAGTCTCGATCTTTGCCCCATAAAATTTAAAAAAAATAATAAAATGATGTGACTGATATTTTATTTTATTCTTAGGTTTGTTATAATTATTTTTTTCATGAATTATTATTTTTACATATAGTGAAGTTATTATCTCTTTGTCACCTTGTTGCCCATCCTTATCCTCCTACTCCATGAAAAGTTAAAGGCATATAAAATACTTATTCACATGTCAACCTCAACTTTTTGAGGGTGAAAAAGTTTGATATGTGAATATTCCTTGCAAGACAATGGTTTTCTTTTTGAGAGTGTAAAGTGGGTATTAGGTAGCAACCTACTTTGAATCTTGAAGACGTGTGATTGATGTGAGGTTGTGGACAAAAGCGATGAGAACCAAATTAGGTTAAAAGTACCCTTTAAACTCAACTAATACTTTAGATTTATGTGCTTGTCTTTACTGGTCCCACTAAATATAGATTATTATATAAGTATACGTCAAAAAACTAATATTTCAAATTCGTCGCCAAAATTCGAATAAACTTATAAATTGGTCCATTTATCACATGGTCGATTCATTTGCTTGTTTTAATGATCCTCAATATCAAAACATTAACATTTTAGAACAAATATGATGATGACACTTAAATAGATTCATGAGATGTTTGGAATTTGTTTGCTCATGTTTTAGTTGCATTGGAAAAAGCATTTTGGGAGAATGACTTTTGACGGTAAATTTACAAAATACGATGTTTATTTATTTTTATTTTGAGAATTATGAAAAATATTTTGGGATAAAATGGTATGTTTAATATTGTTTTGGAATGTGACAAATTTTATTGTAAATATCACATTAGTCAATGTATGTTGGGTTATGGAGTGAATTTGAATTTTTTATGTATATAATGTAATGATTAATTTGTTATATGTAATTGTAATATGTTTTGGAGGATATTTTGGAGAAAAAGAATTTCTTTGTAGTGGCCTCGAAAAATATGCATTTTTTTATTCTAAAGCGTTTTGAGAATTAAAATTTGTCTTGAGAGAATACAAACAAACCAACCCTTGACACTTGGGTTCAGAAAATCATCTGACTTGAGCTAAATTTTTATGTAGCATTTATTTGAATTGTAATTTACCAACAGTGCGAAAGTTAATATATTAATTATCAATATTAGGTCTGTCAATGAATAAAGTAACATTGATTGGCAATAATTCAATATTTATACTTCTATAGTATATAGAGTGTCAAGGTTTTAGGGAGGAATTTGATATGATTTTTTAATAAGTAGAGAAAATCAATCAATTTTAAAAGATAATAATAAGACAGTTTCATCTTGTGTTCTCTCCATCGAGAAATTTTTTTTCTCTTTCTGATACTACAATTTCTTTTTCAATATTATTCATAATTTCATGCATTTATTTTTCTAAATGTTTAAATAAATCGTGAAATTATGAAAAATAAATAAATATTTTATTTCTTTTATATTATAAAATTTTAGAGCGCACAAGATTATGCGAAGTCACTGTCACATTTAACACGTCCGAATTCCATATCAAGATTAGGTAGAAAGACTAAAGTAATGCGCGTGGGCTTGAGCCCTTAGCCTGATAGCTCATGGACTGAGGTGAAAGTCAGCTAAGAAAAATGGGGTATTGGAGTCTGAATATTTTTTACCCAAAAAATAATGGTAATAAAATAAACACAAAAAAAAAACAAAAATAAAATAGAAAAGGAAAGAAGAGAGTGGTTGAGATGGCAACTAGTATAAAGTTTTAAAGGTAATGTCGGGTTGGAGATGGATACGCCACCCTCGTCTCTCTCTCTCTCTCCCGCGCACGCGCGCGCGCGCGCACACACACACACATGAAGAACAAGTAAAGTTGTTTGGTTATCAACCATGTTTTAAAAACTGTACCGGATCAATCAATTCGGTTCAATTGAAACGAATGAACCGACAACGGTTAAAATTAATCAAAAATTAATTGAAATTTGGTCAAAATTAGATTGGTTTAATAGGTTCACTTATTTTCTTTTTTCTTTTTTTTTTGTGAAAATATTACATTTTTATAAGAATAAAAAAAATTGAAAAAGAAAAAAGAAATTATGAGTTAAATATGATGATTAAAGATTTTGAACATGTAATTTTTTGCAACATACATTTATTTTCTTGAAATTTAATGAAATGGCAGTTCTATGTGAACGCTTATATTTAATTTGTTATTTTATTTTGTTTAATCTCTCTTAAATTATGTTGAATATTTAATGTAGAAAAATTTATTTTTACTTTGAGTTGAAGCTAGAAATGAATGATTACTTACATTAATATGAAATTTTTTTTTTATTTATAGTTGATAAATTGTGACATAGTATTAGTTTTTTGAAAAAATGTACTTAAAATTAAGTAAGTTGAAATTTTTTTCAAATAATATTATTTTTATATCAATTGAAAGTTTTTTTTGTAATATTAAAATATTATATATATATATATATTTATAAAATTAAATATAATTATTGTATCATTGTAATGTCATACCGGTTGAATCAGTAACCAGTATGGTTATCAGTTCATTGTCCGATCCGATTTTAAAAACATTGGTTATCAAAGCAACAACTCTTTTCGCAACCCCTTGGGAAAAATATAGCAAGTGGTTGTTGCTCAACAGTATTAATTTTGACATATAAAATATAAAATTAAAAATTTAAATTTATTCAATTTTTAATGCGCATGTCTATAAATTAAAAAAAAATTAAAAATATGAAAATTTTATTATAAGTTGACAACATTGTTTATAGAACACTAATTGAAATTTAATGATAGAGTAATGAAAAACGTATTAAAATGTGTCATTTAAGGGCTCTATCAAGACAAAAATTGAATTGGTCGAGAATGCAAAAGGTATAGAATAGATAATTAGTAAGATCTAGTATCAATATTTTTAAAATAGAATCAAACAGCAAACTAATGGTCGTATTGATTATTGATTCAATCGGTTCAATCATCGATTCAACTAGTACGAGTTATAATGATATAATAATTATAAATAATTTTATAAATATTATATATATTAATATTAGTAAAAGAATGAGAAAAAAAAATTAATGACACAGGAAAAATCAAAGAAATTTTTGTCCAAATTGTAGTAATTTTTTCAAGTTATTCTTCAAAAGAAAAAAAGAAGACTATTTCAATTAATTAGTTAATTACAAATGTGTAATACAAGTATTTAATGTTTCCCAAGTGATCATCCCTTATCAAATGTCAACTTCAACACTTAATAAAATAAATCTTGTTGCACTAAATATCCTATATAATCTAAGAGAAATTAAAAAAATAAAAAATATGTAGCAATCAGTAATATCAAGGGTGATGTTAATTGTTGAAGACTTGAAACAAATAATTGCATAACACAACAATTGGGTTTGATTTTGAAAAAGAAAAAGCCGAAGGGTTTTGAAAATTGAAGCGGAGGAAGAAATATAAATTTTTGTTTGAGAAATGAAAGAAAAGCCGTAACCCTTTCATTTTGCATTTTTCACTTTTAACTTTTTCATTTTTTTTTAATTTTCAATCTTTTTAATTTTTTTAATTAAACTAAAAAGTGTGAATCAGTGGTAAACCGATTGAACCGGTACTGATTTGATTGATTTTTTATATATTTTAACTGGTTCATACTGGTTCAATTAATAACGAGTTTTTTCACTTAAATTAGACCGAATTTGTCAATAATTATTGGATTGGATGGGACTAGAGTCGGACCGATCGACCTGGCTGCTTTGTTTTGGTTTTCAAACCTTGCCTAACATAGATCAATCAATTACTATTTCGAGTGAAAATATATTTTTTATTTTTACATAGAAATAAATTTTTTTATTTTTGTGTGTATATGTGTGTGTTTGTGTTGATAGAGATAAGACCTTATCCGTTATGTGCAAATTGCTTACTTTTTGTGATATTGGTCTGTGGGTGTGGTGGCTGACAATCACTGCTCTTAAAGAGAGTTGGTGTAACATTTTTTTTTTTCTATCTTTTTATTCTTTATATCAAATGTTGAAAAATCGTCAACAATTTTAAATTCTACATCTATTACTCTCCAAAATATGTAGGATTACTTCGTCTACTCATTATGAATTATTTTTTTCTGGTATAAAGTAAGGCTGCAATATCTAAACTAGAAAAATAATTCTTATTATTCTTTTATTGAGTGGTGATACTTAAAACAAAAAAGAAAAAGTTAAAAAAAAAAGGAAACTACCCCAAAATTTTGTAATTTTGAGTTGTCCTTCACTACAAAAAATTAGGGCATAAATTATGACTAATTTTTAACTATTTCTCAAAATATAATCAAAACTTCATTATATTTCTTAACATAACTTTCACATTTTCCAATATTACTTTCAACATTTATTATGCTCTAAATTTTAGTTAGTACATTAATTGCATGAAGGTTCTGGGAAGATTTTCGAAGTTTTTTACAATATAACGAGATTTTTTATTCAACCCCCACAATACCAAAGGAAAATAAATTTATCCTTATATATATTAAAATGGCAATTTGAAAAAAAAAATAGCATAAATTATTCAATCATTAAAAAGCTGACAGTAACTGGGCTTTAGGGAGGAATCTAAAGATTTTTATAATACAAGGAGAGTTTTTGACCCGATTTCCATAATGCAAAGGGGCAAAATGATGGCAAATTATATTTGGTTTCCTTTTCCATTTCTTCTTCTTCTTCTTCTTCTTTTTTAATTATTTACATTTAATATCTTCTTTCCAAAATTTTCTTTAGCTACCCGCACTGTGTGTAGTTATCTTTAAATCATATCATTTTTTTTAAATATAAATTCTTGTGTTTCTTACTACATAAAACTGAAGTCTATAATTCCTAAACTGATTCTGAATTGTCTCACAAATAAGCACAGTGATCTTAAAAAATGTAAATAAGGCTATACAATCATCAAATTACTTCATGGAATGTTATGCTTCAAAATTAAACCGTATAATCTAATCCTAAAGCATGAAATTCATTCCCAAATAAAAGATATCACTTATCTAAAATCATTATCTTAAATAATTGAAATTCAAACATTCATAATAATCCAAATAAATCTTGTAATAGAAACCCAATACTCGAACCTCAACAAAAGACCATAAAAAGAAACTAATAAGCTAATATAAAATAGAACTAGTCTACTACAAAGGTCCCAAAATAAAACTTCAGTCGTGATTATTATCGTAAGTAGAATCCATGTTTTCACTAAGACTAGGGTCTAGGTTTATCAAAAGGAAATTGAAGAAAAATATTGAGTGTGAGTAAAGGACTCAGTAAATGTCAAGTGTGTGTAATATGAGTTCATGAATATAGCATGATAAAAATGATGTTATAAGAGGAAAGTAGTCAAGTGTCAAGCAGTAGTAAAACAAGAATTCAGCAAACATTTTCATTAGCTAACAATTAAATGTGATGAT